>PVJH01009979.1:0-76165 GCA_004026705.1 Nesogale talazaci
TTGAGTGAGGCCTGCATGGGCTCAAAGAATGCAAATTCATGTTTACATCAGCAAGAGCAAAATTGAGTAAAGAGGGCCATCAGATATGTAGTACATCAAGCAAAACCACATTGGATTTGAAAGCCAAGTGTACATGCCAGGTGCCGAGCCATGAACGATGAACTCAAATAGGGAGATTTGGAAGCATAGTGAGACTGTACCACTGGCTCACACAGTCTGGCCTTGGAAAATTTACTTAACTTCTCTGTTTCTTTTTTTACCTTTGGTACAATTGGTCAGAGGCCCAGGTAATCAGAACTTAATCACTAATTTGAGTTAAGCATATATTAATTCTCACTGGTGAAGCTAATAATTTAAGCCTGAGGCTTATTAAGAGAGCAATCGCGAGTTTAACCAAGACCAAGTTATGCATTAAAGTAGACTTACTTACATCCTCTATCATGAATGTACAGGTAGACCTTACTAACTAACTTATGTTATTGACAACATATGTATGTATGATTTGGCTAAAGAAACAGAGTTGATATTAATCAGGTCAATGAAAGCTATACCTAGCAATCATCCATTTTTAAGTGTACATTTTTTTGTGATATGTAGTATACGCTGTGCTGCAGAACATAATTGGCTGATACTATCATTCTCATGACAATTCCTTTTAAAAATCATTTTATTGGGGGCTCATATAACTCATTACAATCAGTACATACACCCATTGTGTCAAGCACATTTGTACATTTGCTGCCATCATTATTTTCTAAACATTGTTTTCGACTTGAGCCCTTGATATCAGCTCCTCAGTTTTTCCACTCCCTCCTCCACCCTCCCTCCCTTATGAATCATTGATAATTTATAAATTATTATTATTTTCCATGTCTTACACAGTCCGACACCTCCCTTCATCCATTTTTTTCTGTTGTCTATCCCCCAGGGAGGAGGTTATATGTAGATCCTTGTAATCGGTTCCCCCTTTCTACCCCACCTTCCCTTCAACCTCCCAGTATCTCCATTCTCACCACTGGTCATGAGGGGTTCATCTGTCCTGGATTCCCTGTATGTCCAGTTACCATCTGTATCAGTATACATCCTCTAGCCCTATTTGTAAGGTACAATTAGGATTGTAAGAGTGGGCGGGGGGGGGGGTGGAGCATTAAAGAACTAGAGGAAAGCTGTATGTTTCATCATTGCTACACAGCACCCTGACTGGTTCATCTCCTCCCTGCGATCCATCTCTAGGGGGATGTCCAGTTGCCTACAGATTGACTTTGAGTCCCCACTGTGCACTCCCCCTCTTTCGCATAATGAAAACCACAGGCAGTGATAAGAACTTTTTAGAAAGCAAGCAAGGTGTTTGACTTATGTAAGAATCAACTTGCAATGAAGTCATGGGAACAGAACCTTGTTATAAATTGGTGACTATCTGTACTAAAAGGAAGAACCATAGATATACTATCTCTCAGTTTCATCAAAGGGGTTGATCAAATCTCTCCTTGTATTCTTTGGGACAAGTTGGACAATGGAGACAAAATAAGTGACATAAGCTAGAAGGTGACTGGAATCTCAAGGGAAGTCTTATCAACATACATATGTTTTAGCTTATTCACAAAAATTATTGAGATGATTGTAGGTAGAATCTATTGATCCCAATGATCTCCAGTTGAGCCTGAAGGCCATTTTGCTTTTGAAACAGCTAGAATTAGATTATGATCCAGTGGGTGGGTGGGTGGTTAAAATACAAGGGCTGATTTGCCTGGATAAATAGAAGTCTCTCTTCTTGGCCTGGTGCTGGTCAACACATGCATTTAGAAGTCAGCTGGAGAGGCAGACTTGATACTAGCCAGGCTTACATATGATGTACACATATATATTGATAAAAGGAAGACTCAGCAATGAACTGAATGGGTTCAGGTAATAGGCAGAAGCAACCAAAGTGAAACTTAAGGAAAAGTATGAACCCCTACATTTTAATCACTTAAAACATAAAATTTTAAAGAAGCAAGGGGGCTTCAAAAAGCTCATGGAAAATGCCATTACCTTTTAATTCTACCTTTCCACAATTTTTTTCAACCCCCTCATAATATCAGATGTAGTTATCTTGAAGTCAGGGCATCTGTGAACTAAATATAATGATGCTTTAGAAGACAAGAGACTTAGCTATTTTCTTCTTCTGAGAATAAAATCAGTTTAATCTGAAAATACTATATATCAACTCCAAGACATTATAAAGTTAATATAAAATGACAATTATATGACAAGCTTCATTACAGTTTGTTTGAGCTCAAACAAAAACCCTTCAAAGTCAGGGTCTTGAATTCATATTCAAAGTTTCATGATGCACTGTGGTCTTGAGCAATTAAAACCAGTTTCATGCCTTGACTTCCTGAAAGGGTTGTGTTCAGAATGAAAACATTTAGTATGTTGCCTGGGGTAGGCTCAGACAACACCCAGTCAATGGTATCTATTATTTGGGGTATCATGATATCATGTCCAGCATGAAAGAGGAAGTAGTCTACCTCTACTCAGTGCTTGGCAGGTGACAGATGAATAATTTTATTCAATTTGAGGTGAGGAGTCCCTGGCAGTGTAAATGGTTAATGTGCTTGTCTCCTAACCAGAAGACTGGGGCTCTGAATCCACCCCCAGGTGCCTCAGATGAAAAGTCTGACAACTTACTCCTGCAAAATCTACCCTTGAGAACCCTATGCAGAGAAACTACTCAGCTGTGATGCACAGGGGGTTGTCATGAGCTGAAACAGACTGTGGCATCTGGTCCTGGTAATCAACCACCAAGAAAGGCTTGTAGTGGTGCATAAAACCAGGAGGGTGAGTGGCTGGACATTACAATCAAATACATTTGAAGGAATCGAGGGTGTTTGCCCTTGCAAAGAACTGGAAAAGATACATTAGCTGAAGAATTAATATAAGAAAGCAGATTTGGTTTTACACACACACACACACACACACACACACACCTTAAGGCAATGCTTCCCATATGGCTGTGTCAGGTCAGAGGATAGTGTCTCAAGAACTGCTTTTTACAATTAGAATTATCCCAAGGGCCTGAGTATTCCAAGGTCAGGAGGAAGCCCCTTCCTCCTTCATAATTTAAGCTAGAATCCTAAATGTTGGTCTCGGAGGTCAGAATTCTTGTGATAGTGACTCTTTCAGGTAGTAGGAAATGTGTTTGTCTGAAGACCTCCAAGACCCTCTCCAACACTGGGGTGATAACTGGGAGGGGGGGGTGACATTTCCCAGGTTTTCCTGAAGGATCTTGTGTGCAGGCAGAGTGTCTCCAGAGATGGGCGGGGTTGCCCATGTTTTGGCTGCTCCCAAACGATGGAAAGTGATTTGTGTGCCCATCTAGTTTAATGCATCTGTCTTTTCTCTCAGGGCATCAGCCAAGTGCTTACATATTTGGCCCATCCATCTTTTCTGAGTCGCAGAACTGGGGGGGCATTTGGCTAATGAACCTCTTCGGAAAAGCATACTTCCCCAAATTAGGTTCTAATTGGGTTGGGAAACAGCAATTGTCTGTGACCTGTTAATATTTCTGGGAATTGCATCCACCTGAATAATTTGAGCACCAACAGCCTTGCTGAGGGCTGGACTGAACTGGCCCCCAACTCTCTTCCACCTCCTTGCCCCTAACCTCACCTTCTCTGTAGCCTTGTCTCCTTGCGTGGAATCAAAGTTTCAGCTTTAGGCAGATTGGCTCATCAAAATAAGATGCTCGTGGAATCTTAATATCAGAAAGTCTTACAATTAAGTGTGCTTAGAGTTTCAGAGTCCTGGTGGATGGTGGATTCTGTGCTGAGCTGCGAACCACAGGATCGGAAACCACTGGAGGCTCCCTAGGAGAAAGATGGTGCTTTATATTCCTGTCAAGGTACAGTCTTGGCCAAGCACAGGGGCAATTCAACTCTTTCCCATGGGGTCGCCATGAATTGGAACTGATTTGATGGCAGTGAAGTTTATGATTGTCTGTTTTTGTTTGTGTGTTAGAATTTGGGGAAAGGGTTCCTGGCGATGCAATGGTGAAGCACTCTCCTATTAACTAAAAAGTCATGAGTTCGTACTCACCATATACTCTGAAGCATCAAAGACCTGGTGATCTGTTTCACTGAAGAGGACAGCCTAAGAATTCCTCTGGGGAGCTTCTCCGCTGTCCCATAGAATGGGGAGGAGTTGTGATGGACTCAACCGCAACAGCACACCCAGAACAGAGTTATGGAGCCTGGCACTCAGGTTCGGGAGTGTGGAATAGACATGAGAACATTTAGTTCCTCCTCCGTCCTGCTGCTAATCAGTTGATCCCATTGGTGACATCCCCTTGCAGTAGCTTGGACCTCCTTAAAGTCTCCCACACTGGGGAACATATCACTGTTAGACATCCCAGTCTATCTTTGTACAGTTCTGGGAGCTAGAATGGTCTTGACCTTATTGTGGCCAAATAAGTGTGCCTTGTTTAGTTCCTTTGGGGGACAGTACTAACAAGGATAATCATAATCCATATTTACTGAACACTTATTACCCTCCAGAAAGGACATTTTCTGTCTTAGTGCTGATCATCAAGATATGAAATATGTGTAATTCATCCTACAATATACATTAAGAAATCAAGGCCCTAAGGCTTCAGTAATCCACCCCCCTCACCATGGATCAGAGGTGACTTTCAAACCCAGAACATCATGATTTAAAAAGGTCTCTCCCTCTTCATTATACTCTAAATGTGAGCATGCAATTCCCAACCAAATGGGGATCTTCAGAAAGAGGCTACATATTGCTCTGTCCTTCATCTCAAACCTGGTCTGGGATAAGCTTCTGTAGGATTCCACTTAGTAGGGGCATGGCTGGCCCAAAGAAGAGGCTTCCAATCTTTGTTTAGTGCAGCTCTAGACTTTGAGTGGAGAGGGCTCATAGGAGCTGGGCTGGTAGGTACTTCACACCCCACTTTCAGCCAGAGATATTTTGCTCTTATTATTTTATCCACTGCACTTCTGCTTAAGATCTCAATTGCAGAAAAGGCTCAGTGACCCGTAAGATTGCAAAGTATTATACTGGGCAAGGATACAGATCTAAAAATCTAAAAATCCTGGGATCTCTCAAGCCAGTGTTATATTACATCTGCCTCTGCATGCGTGAATGAGAAATGTTGATTCATTAGAAGAAGAACTGGAATGCTCATCTTGCGGAGACACTTTCCAAGGATCTTCTTTCCTCATCTGGATTCTTTCCCAAAAGTTCCACTCTTTGTGATGGCTGCTCTATCTCTGTCTCTATTTTTTTTTCTCTCTCAGAACCATATAGACACAAGTCCACACAACACAGGCAACCTTTTAAATCTGTCCTCTCCTTGCCTGCATCTATACCTCTTCAACACAACTGACTCTCCTCCTTCAGTGTATGACATCACGTTCTTAAAGTTTAACAACCCCCCTTTCTCTGTTCCTCTGATCTGTATACCTATCAATTACTGTGCTCAATCAAACCAATTCTGGACCAAGAGAAAAACAAAGAGGGGAGGGGATTTTTCCTTCTAAGAAAGATTGAGAATGGTATATAAATGCGGATTCTGTATAGCTGATGTCTTTGTGTCAATTTCAGACATGAGCACACATATATCCACATAAATACACAAGCATATATTCTGCTTCAAAAAACCTGGAGCCTTATAATAGGACACAATTCTTCACTCTTGATCATTCATTGGACCCCACATGTCACTTTCTGTTAATTGGATAACAGGACATCTTGAGTTTGACCTGCCTTTCTCATTAGAAGCAACTTTACATAGTTCCCGTTTGACCAGAGTTATGCCAACTATTTGAATAAATGACCACAAAGCTGTTGTTTCTGCCTGCTCTCCTTCACCTGTACATTTCATACAACTCCTTCTTCAAGAATGACATCATTCACTTGCAGATTCTATCTATTCCTGTATCAGGATAGGCATTCTCTGAGGCTTGGGCCAGCATAACACCTGACTCATCGTGAGCTCTCTACACATACTTCCTGAATGAAAAATCAAAAAGGCGTGAATTATTCTCCCTGCCCCTCCCTCCTCCTCATCTCAAGAACAGCAACACACACACACACACACACACACACACTCTTTAACAGAAAATGATGTCCGTGAACAGCCACAAGGAAACTATTCTGTCTTTCATTAATGATTTGTAGGCAGTACACTTTGACAGATGATGCGGACAGAGCTTAAAAACAAAACAAACAAAAAACAAGAGGAGGGGACCTAAAAATGTGGCTTTGGATGAAGGAAAGGGAGTTGAGAGAAGTGGAAGGAAGATGAGGAAGGGTTGAGAGAAAAGCAGACAGAGGAAGGAGCAGTGGCGAGAGAGGAATCGGTTGACTGATGGCTCCTGTCAGGAATGGCTCCTCGTTCGGTTGCTCTGGGAGGATGGGCTGTGGGAACTCATTCCCTCAAACTTTCCATTACATTCCTGCAAATATTAGTTCTGTGTCGTCAAAAGCTACTTACAACACTGCCACCCTGACAGGCTACAGCTTGTGAAATGATCCTTGCACTTACACTCAGAGACCAATGGTGGAAAGCCTGAAGAAGGGCAAATTGCTGCTCTAACCCCTTCTGGGCCAGCCAGGTGCAGATCCCCTGTGGGCCCTACCTAGCTCAGGTGCTGCTCTGACTATCCCACGTTGCCTTCCACTTCTTCCTTCCAGCCTGCAGGAAAAGGACAGGTGTCTGCAAGCTCTGGATTCCAACAATCAGTGTGCCCTCGCTATACCCCTTGAAGCAGATGGCATTTGGACAATAGGTAGACTTTGGATGTGCCAAATTGAGGGGAGGGAAGCTATTCCATTGAGGAGAATTGTAAGACATTCCAGGCTCATGAATCCGGAGCCTTTGCCTGCCCCTTGGCACGCTGCTGAGCTTCCACCAGTAATTGCTACCTTAATAAAGACATTTCTGGCTCCAGTGTAGGGAGGGGAGACTGAGCTGTGGGCCTTTCCACCCGTCTGCTTGTTATGGAAAGAGATGTCCCTCTCCGTCTCTTTCTGGCCCTTGTTTATCTCTTCCTTCCCTTGGTCACAGTTCCATTTTGTTGTAATTTCAGCCACTGAGGAAGCAAAAAAAAAAATCAGATATGGAGATATCACTCGCAGCAAATGGCATTTACTGTTAATGTGGCGGCAAATGGCCTCCTCCCTGCCTTGTGATATTTTAACTCTCTTAAGGAAGGAAGTGGCTTAGCAGTTCTCTTCCCGGGGCCCAAAGGCCAGGGGAGGTTTCTCATCTGCACCATTAGCTCCAAAGCATGCCTTTACCCACTGCCACCTTCTGGGAGGGTGTCTGCAGAGGGAGATGAGTGAGCCAGCAGCTTTTGCCAAGCCAAGCCCAGGGCTGAGTGTCAGGACCTTCCTGCCCATAGCCAGGGTTCATAGGCAATGTGAGTCATTCAGGGTAACTTACTTGAGCCTCAGTTTGTTTTTTATTCTTTTCATTTTGTAAAACGGAGATATTTACCTGTGCTTTGTATTCCCTTGGTGACAGGAATATTGCTCAACTATTGCCTGAAAGGTTGGCAGTTCAAATCCACACCAACATGCCTCAGGTAAAGGAGACTAGTGATCCAATTCTAAAAAGTAACAGCCATCCTCCAAACAAATCATGTGTGTCCATGACTGCGAGGAGGTATGCAGACACAGGTGTGCCTATATGAGTTTGTTGTACATGTATAGAGAGATGCATGCATATGTATATACATCTATGTGACTATACGCACATGTAGACATTTTAGAAATCATTGTATTGGGGGTTCATACAGGTCTTATCACAACACATGCATCCAACCATTGGGTCAAGCACATTTGTCGCCATCATCATTTTCAAAACCTTTTCTTTCTACTTCAGCCCTTGGTATCAGCTCTATCCATCCCTCCCCCATTCTTCCTCCCAATAATTTATATATTTTTATTATTTTGTCATGTCTTACACTGACCCATGTCTCCCATCACCCACTTTTCTGTTGTCTGTCCTCCAGGGGGGTGGTTATATGTAGATCATTATGATCAGTCCCCCCACCTTTCTCTTTCCCTCCTGGTCTCATTACTTTCATTATTGGTTCTGAGGGGGTTATCTGTCCTGGATTTCCTGCGTTTTGAGCCCTTATCTTTATCTGTATACATGCTCTGGTCTAACCAGATTTGTAAGGTAGAATTGGGATCATGATAGTTGTGGGGAGGAAGCAATAAAGAACTCTAGGCAAGTTGTATGTTTCATCGTTGCTGTACTCTACCCTGACTGACTTGTCTCTTCCTTATGACCCTTCTCTAAGGGGATGTTCACTTGTCTACAGATGGTCTTTGGGTTTCAGTCCACACTCATCATTCACATTGATATGATTTTTTTATCCTGGGTCTTTGACATCTGAAACCTGATCCCACCAACACCTCATGATTACACAGGCTGTTGTGCTTCTCCCATTTGGGCTTTGTTGCCTCTCATCAAGATGGTTGCTTGTTTGTCTTCAAGTCTTTAATACCCTAGATGCAATATCTTTTGATGGCAAGATACCATCAGCTTTCTTCACCACATCTGCTATGCACCCATTCTGTCTTTAGCGATGTGTCAGGAAGGTGAGCATAATGAAATGGCAGATTACTAGAACAGAATGTTCTTGCATTGAGGGAGTATTGGGTAGAGACCCAATGTCCATCAGCAAACTTGATATTTTACTTATAAATATATGTACATAGATCTAGTTCCTCATCATTATACATATATATATATATATATATACACATATGTACAGGCCTGTTTTTAGACCTCTATAAATGCCCTTTGCCTCTTATTTCCTCTTTTTCCCTTTACTTTCCTTTTGTGTCACCATCAAGTTTGACCTTCATCCAGGTTTCAGTAATTCATCTCAGTTACATTGCCCTTGATCAAGCTCTACCAGGCATCCTATGCCTTCCTTGCCATCAATTTTAGATCACCTGTTATTCCCTGATCTCTGGTTTTGTTAATAGGCACTTCTGCTCTCTGTGTCCCCTCTCCCATGGCCCCCCAACCATTGGTCTTATTGTTTTCTTTCCTGTATTATCTCACCTCTCTCATATAGATAGACATGCAGAGACAATAATAATAAGCACAATAACAAGGCAGAGCAAAACAAAGCAACAAAGGAAAACCAAAACACCAAATAGCAACATCAAAAAAACCACCACCAAGAACACAATGAAAAGCCTATAAATAATTCCAGATCTGTTTGTTGACCTTTAAGTGTGTTTTCTGGTCAGTCTGGCCCCACCATAAGACAAAACATCCCTCACTGACCCATATCAGTGTAAGAAACAACACGGGTGGCACCATGGGAGAATGATGCCAGATCTGACCCCACTGCACTGGAGAGAGACACTGAGGGTATGCAACAGAGCAGCAAGGAGAACAAAGCCATGAAGTGCCCAGGGAATACTGAGAATAGACTGGGGCCAGAGAGACTTATTTTTAATAAAACACATAGGGACATAGTTAGGGATACTTCTTAGATGCAATGAAATACCTCCCTGGATTGATTTTCAGAGGTCAAAGGTGTAGGATCATAGTCTCATGGGACTATGGCATCTCAGTCAATTGGCATAATCTAGTTTAAAAAGTAGCCTTCTATACGTTGTTTGCTAAATAGTATCTGGAGTCCTAATTGCCTAGGAGTGGCCATGTAAGAGAGAAGTACTGGTCTCCACTCAACAAAAGGAAAAGAGGAAGAAGAAAACCAAAGACTCAAAGAGAAAACTAGTCCACAGAGGAGGAAGTCCACACCAACCTGAGACCAGGAGAACTCAATGGTGCCCAGCTACCACTTGCAACTCTTCTAGTGAGGGCCACAATAGAAGGGCCCTGATTTAATGGGGAACATATGGAACAGCATTTCAAAACCTGAAAACTAACCCGCCCCAAACCAGACTTCCTGGTCTAGTTGAAAATGTAGAACTCTCTGAAACCATTGGCCTGAGTAACCCTTCATACCTTCACCCCTGGGGTCACTTTGTTTCTAAGTAACACATTGACTCCAACACAAAGAACACAAGCCTTACATATAATAACTCCTTTAAATGTTCATCTGTAAGAAATCATATGGCTGATGATGACTTTTTAACCAAGACAAGATGTAAGGGGACAGGGAAACTAGATCAAGAAAATTAGGACAACCAGAAAGGAAATAATGAAGATATTCATCCGCTGTGAAGAATGAATCACTGTCTCTAGAAGAAATGGGTAGCAGTTGTTGAATGGGAAGCTAAACTGTTCTGTAAACCCTCTTTGAAAACACAAGAAAATATTATTTTTAAAATAGAAAAGTCCACAACCATGAAAACCCTAGGGAGTGCCTATCTACTCTGCACACAGGGGGCTTCCGTAGGTAGGAACTGACTTGAGGCACCTGGTGGTTAGTTGTTAGCCTGTATCTTGCCTGTTTGGACTCATGATTGCCAGGGTAGTATGAGATAATGCAGATGCTGTAGGACACGAGCACCATATAAATATTGGTTATAAAAATGAAGATTTGTTCCATGGATACCCTCAGATTACCAACTCTGTACATTTATTTTCCATCCTTTCTCATACCAAGTGGATAAAATTCTTCCACCTCTAGCTTTTCCTGAACGAATTTCATAGTCATTTTCATAAAACACTATTCTAGTGTTCTGCCTCTGTGCGTTTGCCAGGTTGTCTAAAAAAACAAATCCGGTGACACTTGTATATCTAAAAGAAAGAGCATTATATCAGGAAGTAATTATATGTCAAAAAAGCAGCCTGGTCCAGTCTAACTCAGGGGTGTGCACCCAATACTAGCCCATAAGTCCCTCTTCAGCCACATGTAGCCAAATGCAATGATGCTGACTGCAGCCATGATGACCACAGGCTAGTGGATGCAATCACCTGCATCCGAGGTTGGTGGAAACATGGCAGGGCATCTACATGTCTCAGGGTCAGGGACTGAGTGCCAGCAGGCAGGAAGGCAAAATGGGAGAGAGGAGGAGGTTCCCAGAGTCTTCCTTTTGTGAAGGTCAATGCCCAAGAAGGCACCATCAGGTTGTATGACAGGTTGGATTTCTCCCCCCACATACACTTTCATACATCTTCAAGTCAACAGTAAATTATCTCACCAACACACCCCGTTTCTGTAACTCCATAGTATTCTCTACCATGACAACTGAATTCACTTTCTGTAGCACACACACACCTGATTCTGCTCATAGACTTTCTAGTGATCCCACACTTCTGTGCGTGCCCTCACCTAAGAAAGTCAAACACTATTTCACCACCACCGAGGATGTGCTCCTGCAAGTGCCCCAGGGGATGGAGCCAAAGCAACAACACAGTGGGGAAGTTTCCTAGCTTTCTGAGTTTGCATCTCAGAAGGAAAGACAGAAAATAAACAGGAAAATAAGCAGAGAGGACGATTTCAGATGATCATAAGTCATGCAAAGATAGAAGCATAAGTGGTGAGAAGGTCAGCGATGTTGGACCAGGTCGTGTTTGATCTTGATAGTTGAATCAGAGAAGTGATCAAAGCGAAGGGATAAAAGGGTTTAGGCCCAAACCACAATCCTTTGCTCTCAAGTCAATCCCAACTCATAGTGACTCTGTAAGAAAGAATAGACCTTCAAGGTTATAATCTTGTGGCCTGAGACGGCCACCACCTAGTTCTCCTGCAGAGCACTGAGTTTCCGGTTAGCAGTTGCTCTGCATTACTGCCATGCTGTTAGGGGTCTTTTGTAAGAGGGCTACATGCCAAGGAAACAACAGTCTCCCAGGGACCTGGCATTTCTATGGAATGGCAGGGATGTTGGTACAGGGGCAGGAAATGAGGTGAATGAAGAAGTCAGGATCTTTTTGAAGATTCTCAACTGTATGCTAATTTCAACAGGAAAGCATTGAAGGATGTAAAGGTAGTGGGTTGGTATACCATTTCCTGTTTGAAAAAGATCAGTCTGGTCGCACTGGAGAGAGGGGAATTTCTGTGGAAGAAATTCCAAAATTGACATTCAGAGTCCTTCAGCAGCCGGTATGGGGCCAACTTACATCTCCAGCCGCTTCTTCTATCACAACCACACTCACTGCGTGCTCTTGGCAAGCTCTTTGATGTTTCCAACATGCCAAGCTCTTTTATACGTTTACTTCTGCTGTCATTGCCCTTCTTACAAACCCCTTCTTGCTGTTCTAGGTGGCCTCAGGTCTCTAACCATGTACTCTGCCTGATTGGATAGTGGCCCAGAATCTGGTGTTCTCAAGGGCTTAAAGCAAACCCGGGGAGAAAGCAATTAGTGGGTACTTAGGATGTACTCATTATGTGCCTGGTTCTGTGCTGGGCTCTCAGGAGGCAGGTAGAGTGACGCAAACACTGTCCTTCATCTCGTGGAGTTTGACCTCTGAGAGGGACAGGAAGGTAAAGAGAAAATATGAAACTTATTAAGGAACCTGCACCTTGAAAGAGAACCGGTTCTGGCGGTGTTCATCTGATAAGCACGGAATCACAGCTTTACCCTCTTGTGGAATCTTAAGCTTATAGAATCAAATCATCCCAAGAGAAAAAATATATCAGAAATTAGAAATGAATATTTATCAAGCCTCTCTAGACTCTAGAGGATGGGGTGGCTGTAGAAGCTTAGAAGTGATAGGAGCAACCCCAAAGGAAAAGACACGCTGCAAACTGAAAACATACAGCAAATACGACAAAGGATTATTATCTTTATTATGTAAAGAATGCATGCATGTCAATTAAATTCACGGAGACCCCAGGAGATAAACGAGCATGGGGCATCGACAGACATTTGTGAAAGGAGAGAATGAATGGTCACTCATTAACAAACACAAGAAAAAATTGTTCACTCTCTAATAACGAAATGTGTATTAAAACCTCCAGATTACTTTGGGGGTGCAGAGGTTTGGGGAGGACTTTTACTGAATTAGAAAAGATTAAACAAAAAATAATAAAAAGAAGCAGAGGATGGGCTGTGCTTTTGAGACGAGATTGAAACCGAAACCCTCACGTCTTGCTGGTTGGTAGGCGTGCAAACTGGGGCAACGGTTTGGGAAAACACCATGGGATTGTCTGTCCGGGTTCCTAATATATGATTTTATTTGAGTCATTTCATTGCGCAGAATTATTTTTCTTCGAATGTCCCAAAATAGTGAAAGATACATGCCTTATTTTTTTCCCCTGGAGAATTATTTATAGTAGGCACACACACAAAAAGAGGGGTATCTAAATAGCAGATGAGAAAGGTACATTTCCTTATATGGAAATGTTCAGGGCCATTTTTTTAAAAGTTTATGAAATGCTTATGTTCTGCATTAAAGTGAAGTGGAAAAGGAGGGCAGAGAAAGAAATTGCATATTTATTATGCTTGTTTTTGTTGTTTGGAGCCAGGGCCTCAGCCCTCCTCTAAAGTTAGACGTTTGCTGAAGGCACTGAGCTGTCGTCCTGTGCTTCCTTGAAGCAGCCTGTTCGCAGAGAGCCAGAGAGCGTCAGATGCTTGGAGCAGACTCGGGGATTTTCCCATGCAGGTTGTTGGAGAGGGTGGACTTCCTAAGTGGCCCCAAGTCCCACAGCGTTGGGATCAAGCTGGGACCAGATTCACGCCTCCTGAATTCACCCTGGTATCAGACCCCCTCGACAAACACATGTGCGGGGGGAATGCGTTTATTCGGTGTGCATCCCCGGGGTTGCATCCCTATGGATCTGGCTAGTGTCTAATCTGGTGATCAAGCTGATAAAAGTCTTGGCCTGATTCTTGCCATGAGTTTAGTCACCATGAAAATGTTAGCATCTTCCCCTTTGTTTTGGTCTCCTAGGCATTCCGTCATACGCCCCTGGGCCAACGCTGCATTTCTCCGTGTGTGTCTAAGTAGGGTTTTCTGCCCCAAGCGGGCGCACCCTTGGGATACAACCACGGGGTGGGCTCCATGGCCTTGGCTCTGAGATCCCCTTGCCCTGGCTGCGGAAGGGGAGGCGCGCCTGCAGTTTCGGGATCTAGTGTGCCCTGGCCAGAGGGTCCCTGCAGAACGCCACCTTGGCACCATCCAGCTGGCTTCTTGGAAGACAATAGACGCCCCTTCCACTGAATGCCCCCCACCCCCGGCTTGAGAGGAGATCCGTTTGCTGTCTTGGCGCAGAAATGCACTTGCTTTTTGTCTCCTGGCTTAATTACCTCTAATGGGGGTGGGGGCTGTCCTCGGATGGCTTCCTGCAGCTGCCCTCTGCTGGTCAGTAGCCGCACTGCCTCCTGTGCCAGGCAGACAGGGCTGTGGTTTCCATGGCGGAGATGCTGCGCTCCCAGAGACCTGCATTTCCCGGAGCGACCCCGAGAAAGACAAGCGTCAGGACAAAAAACCTTATTACGACGCTTGGCCCAGCGAGCAGTCATCATCTCTCCCGCCTGAAATAGATACACACAGCAATGTCTGCCCGTATCAGCGGGGGAGATGGCAGCATCAAAAGCAGAAGGTGTGCTCCAAGCCGGGTTCTGACTTTTGGGACTTTGAGCAAGCCTCGAGTCTCTTTGCTGTAAAATGGACACTGGGACAGGAGACATTTCATCAGGTCCTTGGAAGGCTTTCCTGAGAAGACCTGGAGAGATCCCAACCCTGTGTGCTCCACAAAGAATCCTGAGGTGACCATAACTAACAGGAGACATCATACCATTATCATTGTAATGGAGGCCAACCCTGGGGATGGCTGAGTCTCCTCTACAGCAATGGGGAGAAAGGATTTCATTCGTAGTGGGTTGTAAGGGTTTGACAAATGTTTGTGTATTATCACAATGTGCTCCCTGGTTTCCAAGAGGGGAGAGTGGAATGATTCACTGGGCTAAAGTCAGAGCTGCTACATTCAATTTGGAATAATGTAGGAAATACTTATATTCCATTGAAGCATGTTTTAAAAATAATAATAACCCAATCTCACATTTGTCTAGCATTTTTCTGGTGACGGAATCTTCTCCCAGGTCCCTCAGCGAGATAATGGATGTAAGCACTTTAGAAAATAGACAGCTTTCTGCAAAATTAAGGTGATTTTTATGGAAGGGTAAAGTATGTCTATATCACTCATTGACTAAACAAATCGTTGACTCCCCTCCTATAGATAAAGACAATCACAGAACCATAGGTTCATGGACCCTCAGAACTAGAAGAGACTTTATCTGCTTCAATCTCCATTCATTGCTGTCCCCAGAATCCCTGTCCGACAGGAATCCATACTCTATTTGAATGCCGCTGGGGACGGGCCACTCACCCGCAGTCTACCTGAGGCCAATCTGTCATTGGATAAAGAGATACAGTGAGTGTTCTGCCCTTCTTGCTCTCCTAACTCCTAAATCTAGACAACTAATTATGTTAATCTTGTCCCTAAATATCTCTCAGTGTCCTCATCGAAAAACCACTGTACAAATATCAATTGCTTTGTGATTGTAGGAACTCTCACATTATCATGTCGTCTTCACTTTCCCTTCTCTCTGTCAGCTTCCTGTCATTTCCATATCTGGGGTGGAAGGTCTGCTCTTTAAGTTCTGGCCTCTCCCCTGTCCTGAAAAGACCAAACTTCTTCTTGTGGTCCCCTTCAGCCCCGACCCTCACCTTCCTCCAGGGCCAGCACTGGAAAACTAAACTCATGAGCCAAATGCAGCCCACAGTCTGTGTGTACCCTGAATCAAGAATGGCTTTCACATTTTTAAAATGCAAAACAGATTATCAGTGCTTTGGTGAGAATGGTTGTGCAGAGAGTTGAAGACATTTTTTTTTCTTGCTCACAAAGCCTGAAATATTTACCACCTGACTCTTTACAGGAAAAAAAAAATCCAAAAGACAATTCCTAGACTCCAATAGTCAGTTTCTGCTAACTCTAGACACTTAAACTCCAGCCAACTGGGAGAACCTGGGAGGCACGAAAGTCCTCTGACAAATCTTCTCAGGACTCTTCTTAGAGACAGTTTCCTGTGCTTTCCATGACTGCTTTGTGCCTGTCTGTATTATAACACATCCCCTATAGTTCATCTGTGTCCTTTTTCCCATCCACATGCTGTGCTACTGGGGATTCAGCTGCATATCTATTTTCCCCATATGTTTAAGACAAACTTCTATGCCACTAAAGACTCAAGTTCACTTACATTTTAATTCCCCCTTCCTTTTTAAGCTATGCAGACCACTATTTAGATTTATAGGTAAGGAATCTGGCAGTTTCTTTTATTTTTTAAAAAGATTATATATACACATATCCTTTGTATATATGTATATATTAATATATATGAAGGTTATTCTATATAGTTACACAACACATCTCAAGAAATGAAATCGGTAATAGCGTCTGGGTAAATTCCCCTATAAATGTGATTTTCTTCCTCTCCCCATTCCCATTTTCTTCCGTCTACTATATACTATCCCTGTTTCCAGAACCCCTCCCTGGCCTTCTTATAGTCATTTGCTGTAAAAACTACGTTTCTTCTTCTTTTTATCTATTGTTCATCTCTTTCAAATGCTAATATCATAGCAGCACATAACTTGGCACCTGGCCCATTCAGTACTGAACACGTCATCCAGGTGTAGTGCGTGCCAGTGCTTCACTCAAGTGTCCCCAGTAGTTATTGGAGGTGTTCATTCACACTGGGAGTCCAGGATCTGCTGCAGCCAAAGGATGGCTGACAAAAGCAATACAAGGAGGATGTTGGAGCAGGGATGCCAAACTTGAAGCCATAGCTGTAGGTTTGATTGGCCAAGAAAGGATGAAGTTTAGACAGCTTCTTCCAAAGACAGATTCACTAGAGAAGGCTGATTATTTCACCCTGGAAGAACCAGGAGGTCAACTTCTATGACTATGATAGAAAATAATGCCACTTATAATTTTTTGTATGATAGAGTGCTGTAAAGTATAAATGTCATTTAATTTTAGGAAGATACTTGTATTACATATATCATTGGCTTCAGAATGGTAGCTAAGTCTTAGCTATATTAGCACCCATTTGGTCTCTGAGTTTTTCCATCTCCTGGGGTCTTGAATAGCTCCCCAGCCTATGTGTTAGGACCCCAAGGTCAGAAGGTAGTAGGTATTTCAAATCATATTGAACCACCTTGGCTGGTAAGAGAATGTGGAGACCTTACCCAATAGGGGAATATTAACATTGTGCTACCTTAGGTAGGAAGGGATGGAAGTATTAAAAGGACTTGAGTGTATTGCAAGCCTCAGGTAAGGAGTATATCTAGGTGACAGGGACACCTGGAATTAGGAATTAAACATAACCAAATCATCTTTTCTTGTGTCTCTCATCTAAGGACAGCAACTGCATGTTTTTGCACTGATTTCCATACATGTGGTCCATGAGTGAATCTTCTCCCTTAGTTCTTGTATAGAAATCTGAAGGAAAGCCTCTGATTTGGTCTGGCTTATATACAAAGCCTACCTTTGGGCCCATCATCTACTGCTTCAGTTGATAGCCAAGTAACACAGACCTGGTTACCAGTGTCCCACCTCTGGTTATGGAGAGCATTTCCACATGGGGGAGATGTGGTAACCTGGCTGGTTAACGAGTGAGTGCTCACTGCAAAATGTGAGAAACGGGTCCTGCTAGGTTGTTACCTTAGTCTGACTGAGAAACCACAATCGCTAAAAAACCTTGGGATGAAGGACTCCTGTTTTGATGCCAAGGTTTCCTTTTAAAAGGAAGAGTTAGAGAAGGCTTCCTACATACCTACTGTGTTATACTTCCCTCTAAAAGGGGCCATTTGTAGTGCTCACTTGGACTCCAATCTGATACACAAGGCACTAGAGGTTAAACAACCTACCCCGGACACTTGTCTGGTGGAAGTCTAGTCTGGGACGAGAATCTAGGTCATGTGGGCTCCTGAGCCCTTGTTCCTTCCTTTGCACACAACACTGCCTTACACTAACTAGAAAGTCCTCTTACCCTTTGGGGCTTTGGTTTATTCTTCTATGAGATGAGTTCCTTTTCAATTTAAAAAGCCATCTTTTCTATTTAATTTTTACACTTTTATCTGTTTTTTCTCAGTCTCCACAGACATACGTGCCACTAATTCTCTGATAGCTGACACATTTCCTATTATTACAGAGGAATGATTCTCTTGCTTGGTGAATTTCTAAGAGGTAAAATGGTGGGCTAATTTCTTAGTCCAGGTTTATGAGGTATAAAAGTTATGGGACTGAAGCCCACAAATGCTATAATCTAAAGACCAGGCTCCACCTTCAGCTTTAAGGCTATAACACCTTGTGAAAACTTGGTCCAAGTGTTTTCTTTACTGCACCTCAGTTTCCTCCTCTTTAAAAGATCCACACTGCCTATAGTCCACAACCCAACCGAACCCATGGTCAGGAGGTTGAGGAGTCTGAGAACAATTTAAGGTGGTGACCTTTCACTCTAGAATCACCCCCTACTGTCTCTATAAAACATTTGCCTTTCTCCTGTGTAAAATAATGAATGTTGGCTAAACACTTGGCTTCCTTCTTGTTCTCAAACTCTAAGCCTCGGGTTTCTATATGCCTAGCCCTCGCTTCTCCCCTCCTCTCCTCTAACCCTGGCCCTTCACAGCCACCTGAGCCAGTTTAGCAGTCTCTCCCTTCTCCTCCCTCCTTTTCCACCATTCCAGTGACTCACATCTCCGAGCGCTCTCTAAGATAATTCCCAGCAGCAGGCTTTCTCCTCGGGGCTCTTAAGGTGACCACACACTGAGCTAAATAAGCTGCTTACCAGCATGGGGAGATAGGGCACTGAGAGTGCCATGTCTTTTTTTAGCTTTGCTTTAAAGAGAAGCTGATTTGGGACTGTGTTTGGAAGATGTCCCTCTGATGTGTTGCTTGGAACTCCATGAAGGTGGGGAGAGAATTCACACTATTTCTCTCCAGTCTCCTTTGGAGATTTCAAATGGCTAAAAAGAGGCCAGAGACATTATGTCTCATCTGCCAAGTCCCTTGTATATAATTTGTTTTCTCCTGGAGGTAGCCATGGCTGTGGGGGTTAGGGCTTGAAGACTCTGGCCATGGAATTGCACCATCTGATAGGTTGTGGTCTTCTGAAATCATTTCACCTCTCAGAGTTTTGATTTTCACATCCAGTTATTATATAGACCTAAGAACTGACTTGCTAAGATATTCAATCACAATAACCAGCGCTACGATTTCTGAGGACGTACTATATGCTAGGCACCATCTATGAAGATGTTTCACGCATCATCTCATTTCATCTCCATGATAACACTTGCATTGAATTGCTATCCTTACTGCTATTTTACAAATGAAATAAGTAAAGTGCAAGTCAGTGCGATAACTTTCCCAGTGTAGAAGGGGATAGAGTTCTGAATTCAAATTCAGTGCACTTGATGTTATGCCACACTACTGTGCTGTGTGAGATGGTTTCCAGAGATTCCTTGTTATGTAATACTCTATCATAAAACTTAGAAGCAAAAAAAAGTAACTGCTGTATTGTTTTTGTCAATTCTGTGGGTAAGGAATTTGAACAGGGCCTGGTAGTGATGCCTTATTTCCGTGCCATAGTGCCTAGGGCCTCAGGTGAGAAGATGAAACATCCAGAGATCTTTTTTTTTTTTTTTTTTTTTTACAGATTTCCACCTCAACTTGAATGACTTGAAGGTTGAAATCATTCTGCAGCTGATGAGCAGAGTACTTACACTGACCTTTCCAGATAGCTTGGGCTTCCTGATAGCATGGTGACCTCCATGTTTCAGATTTCTTACATACAAGCTCAAGCATTCCAAGAATAAGTGTTCCAGTGAGAGTATAAATTGCATGTTCTTTTATGATTTGATCTCAGAAGTCACATCGAAACATTTCTTCCTGTACTCTTTTGACCAAAGGAGTCGTAAACCCACACATCAAGAAATGCAGTCATAAGCAAACATCCCAATAGTTAGCTTTAAAGATTTTTGCAGTGATGTTTTAAAAATACCATACATAAAATCAACTGGCTGTGAGCTTTGCAGTAGCACCAAGATGGACTAATGAGAATAGAGATTCGGAGAAGCTGATGGGACCAGGACTTATGGGAGGGTGTTCTTAGGGTCAACCTTAAAAAAAAAGTTTGCAAAGTGTGAAAAAGAGTATGTAAACTCTAGCTTTGATCTGGATCAATGCTGTTATCCCAGACAAGCTAATCTAATAGATCCATATTGCTGCAGAGTTATACAGGCAATAGTGATGGACAACGCTAATCAGGAAGCAAATGATGATGATGATGATGATGATAGAATCTTGTTTCTGAAAATGGATAATGGATGAGAGCATGGACTTTAGAATCAGACAGATTCCAAATGCAAACTTGATTGTTTCTTGGCTTTATGAATGTGAATGAATAACTTGACCTTTCTGAATTTCAGTTCTCTCACATGTGAAATAGGGTAATAAAAATCACACCTCTCTTACCCAGTCTTAAGATAATTAAGTGAAAAAGTGCTTTGATGACACCTGAAACACAGTGATCTCTCATGAAAGGTTATCATTCTTCATTTATTCACCTCTTCATCAAATATTCATTGAATGCCTTTTCTCTATACCACGCACCATTTGAAATGCTTAGTATTAGAGTTATTATTGCTGCTGTTACACTTAGCATATGTTGTCTTATCTGCTTGGAGCAAGAATGGATCATAAAGGAAAAGGGTTGAGTCAAGAGGAATAGAGGAGAAGATAGAGCTAGAATCTCGGTCAAGAAGACCAGAGTTTTAAGAAGCAAGTCTGATTAGTACAATTGGCTAATACAGAAAGTTCAAGGAAAGCTCCGTTGGGGAACATAGGTATGCAAAGGTCACCCCAAGCATGTTGGTAAGACTCTTTTTATTAACTGGGTATGGCTGATCTGAATGGAAATCGGTCAGGGGTTGCAGGCATCAGCAGCTGTGACAACATGGAAGGAATGGGGAAATCAGAGGCCAATATCCTCTTCCACAGAATCATGGACTTCCTATGAGTTGAGATGAGAATGTGCTTATCAAAATAGAGAACACGGGGCTGAGCCCCGGTGGCATAAATGGTTGAGTGTGGGGCTGCGGCCCGCGGGCTTGGCAGTTCAAATCCAGCAGCAGCTCTCAGGAGCAGCTCTGGGTAGCTCTGCTGACCACCAGAGGGCAGTGATGGCCCCCTCAAATAGAGAACACTTTGTCCTCAAGAATAGTGGCCACTATTTATAAGTTTGTCAGACAGGGTTGACCTGTGTGTTGCTGTGATGATGGAAGCTATGTCACTGTTTATCAAACACCAGCAGGGTCATCCAAGCCAAACTTGGCTTTAAACAAGTACATACAGTAAATAGAATGGTATTAATGATAATGTCAAAAATTGACATTTTGAATGAGGCAATCATGTGGTTTACTATGTTGGGAATGACTAATTCAAGAGGAACAGTGTCACATTTATCATCAAAACAACATTCCAAGATCTGCCTCGAAATAAAATGTTTATGATAGGATAATATCTATTTGTATGCAGGGAAATCCAGCCAATAAAACCATTGTTAGCTTATGCACCAACCTTTAAAGTTAGTGATGAAGAAATTAGAGAATACTAACGTCTTCAGTTGGAAATTGCTCAAACATGTAATCTAGATCCATTGATAATTATTGGCAGTTGCGAGATAAAAGTTGTTAAAAGAGGGAGGAACAATGACTGGAAAATATGGTCTAGGGGTTAGAAATGAAAATGGAGATTGCATGATAGAATTTGACAAGACCAATGACTTCATTGCCAATCCCCCTTTTTAAACAACACTAAAAGCAAATATTCATGTGAGTTTCTACAGATGGAATGTACAGAAATAAAATCGACTACATATGTGGGAAGAGATAATGGAGATGCTCGATTTCACCAGTGAAAACCAGGCCAGTGGCCCATCATAGAACAGGCCATCAGTTGCTCATATGTAAGTTCAGGAAAATTAAAATAAGCCCTTGAGTGTGTCCCACCTACA
The DNA here is from genome assembly GCA_004026705.1 of Nesogale talazaci. Classification (NCBI taxonomy): domain Eukaryota; kingdom Metazoa; phylum Chordata; class Mammalia; order Afrosoricida; family Tenrecidae; genus Nesogale; species Nesogale talazaci. Next base: position 21,961 of record PVJH01009979.1, read on the forward strand.
TTTCAATAACAGATTTGATGCATTGAATGGTAAAGGCAGAAGACCTAATCAGCTGTGGGAAGACATCAAGAACATTATTCTTGAAGAAAGCAAAAGGTCATTAAAAAGACAGGGAAGAAAGAAAATATTAAAGTAGATATCAGCGGAGACTCTGAAGCTTGTTACTGATCACAGAGTTGCTAAGGTCAGCGGAAGAAATGAGGAAGTAAATGAACTGAACAGAAAATTCCAAAGGGAAGCACAAGAAGAAAAAGTAAAGTATCATAATTAAATGTGCTAAGAACTTATAGTTAGAAAGCCAAAAATGGTAGAACATGCCCAGCCTATCTTAAACTGACAAAACAGAAGGAAAAATTCAATCCTTGAGTTGCAATATTTTAAGAGACTGTGTTAGAGAAGGTTCTCTAGAGAAACAAAACCAGGACCCTAATAATTCTCTCTCTATGTTTATATAGATAGAAAGATATCTAATATAAGAAATAAATAGTTAACTAATCTACAGAGCAGTAAAAATGGCTCAGTGCAACTCACTTGTGTGAGACAGCTGGTACACTGGCAGTCCTTTGAGTCTTGAGGGTCACCCATTAGTCCTTTGTAGAGCAATTCAGGCTATCCGGCCACAAGCAGCAAACAGCAAGGTAGGTCTCTAACATTCAGCCAGATGACAGGGTCTGACAGTCCTCGGCTCAAGCGATGTTTATTCCACGAGCATGGTGAAGCAGGGCTTGAAGGAATCTCAACTCACAGCAACACAGTCCATGAATTTGGTGTCCCATGGGTAATGTAGTTTGGAGATTGAGGCAAAGGACAAAGAAAGAAGCTGGCTGGTTTGAAGATCCAAGAGCAAGAGAGAAAGGGCAGGGATCGCGGAGCCACTTGTATCTCCTCCCTTCAATTGTTCTTATATGTGTTCATTGGCCATGCTGTCACAACATCTAATCTTCTTTGGTGACCTTAGCACAACAAACCTACCTATCACAGAGCCTATGGGTACAATATTGAATGGTTCAGGAAGAATCAAAAGCAAATGGAAAGAATACACAATTCCACTGTACCAAAAAGAACTATTCAATTTCTTGCATGGACTTCTTCCAAGAGGTAGAATATGATCAAGAACTAATAATACTGAAGGAAGAAGCCCAAGTTGCACCAAGCTAAAACTAAGGCCCCAGGAATTGATGGAATACCAATTGAAATATTTCCACAAGCTGGGGATGCCCTATAAGCACTCACTCATCTATTCCAAAAAATTACGATGAGAGATATTTGGATAACTGACTGGAAGAGATATACATTTATGCCCATTTCAAAGAAAGGTTACTCAGAAGAATGTGACAATTACAGAACAATATCATGAATATGACATGCAAGCAAAATTTTGTTGAAGATAATTCAGCATGGTTGCAGCACAATATTGACAAGGAAGTTCCACAAATTCAGACCAGTTTAAAAGATGTGGAACAAGGGATTACATTGCCAATGTCAGGTAGCTCTTGACCGAAAGCAGAGAAAACCAGAAAAATGTTTCCTTGACTTTTATTGACTATGCAAAGGCATTCAACTGTAGGTATCATGAAAAACTATGAATAGCTAGAGAAGAATGGGAACATGCTTCATTGTGGTCATGGGGAACATGGATGTGGGTCAGGCGGCAGGTGTGCAAACAGAATAAGGGCACACTGCATGGTTTTCAATCAAGTAATGTGTGGGTCAGAGTTGTATCCTCTTACTATACTTACTCAATCTGTATGCTGAGCATATAATCAGAGAAGCTGGACTATATGAAGAAGAATAAGACATCAGAATAGGAGAGAGGCTGCATAAGTCCTCTTTAAAGTATAGAGAAGAAAGACTGTTACATACATATTCAGAGACTCATGCATTAGAACCCTGATGTACAATCAGATGTCTACTCTCATCCTGTGTCTGGACTTACTTATCTGGCTTCACATTTCCTCAAAACACTTCACACCTTGACTATTATACATTTATTTATTTATTTTATCTCTATAACCCATATTCCCTTCTGTAAACTCCATGAAGGTGGGGGCACTGTCTTCTTGTGCCCTCTATTCTCAAAAGTGCTTAATGAGACTGAGCCCGGGTGGCATAGTGGTTGTGTGTGGGACTGCGGCCCACTGGGCTGGCAGTTCAAATTCAGCAGCAGCTCTCCAGGAGCAAGGTTGGGCTCCTACTCCCACCAGAGGGCAGGGATGCCCCCTAAAAAAAAGTGCTTAATGAGTAGAATTAAATGAATGAGGGAATGAATGAATGAGAATCTCTGGGAAGAATTCTTTGAAATAACTCTTTTTACACTTGTTGTAGAGAATTCTAATATATACTGTAGTTAGAGAACCATCAGAGAAAGTGGTTAACCACACATAAAAGTTATCTTTTCTTCCTCCTTCAAAAACAAACAAACAAAATAGACCTGGTTAGCATGGAAACGATTCGGAATCATGGCAACCATGTGTGTTAAAGAGTTGAACTATATTCTTCAAAGGGTTTTGAAGGCACTGACCTGTAAGAAACGGAACTCCAAACCTTTTTCTGCAGAAGACATTGGGTGGATTCAACCACCAATTTTCTAAGTGCCACCCAGGAACTCCGTTCATCATTAAAGGACATAAGTACTTTTAACTTGCTTAAAGAATCAAATTGCCCAGGAAAAGTAACACAGCAAATAAATAAATGTAGGATGGAGATTAGCCCTTCTTTTGTAAAGATAGAAAGGTCGTCAGAAAAGCCAGTGCTCCTCTTTGATGTGTGTTTCCCAAAGAAAGAACACTGGGAGCCCCTCAGTCTAAAAACCCACCCTTTGATTCTTGGGTGATTCTCGAGGGCTTTTTAGGAAGCTGCCTGCCTATTATTTTCACAGTGTGTTTTATTTAATTCAGACCTTAGATTGTATGGCTCAGACCACATTAGACAAGATTTGGTGTATAGCCTGGTTCTAGACCAAATGGGGCTAAGCCTCAAAATGGACTGGAGTTCAAATTGGACCCCCACCTCCTGCTGAGCTGTCTCTGAGATGGATGGGAGGAGATACAGCTGCAAAACCTGGGGAGAATCCAGATGGCAGACTGGCCAGCTTCCTAATATCATGGAGACAAGTATAGGCTGGGGTTGCACAGAAGATCTGAATTAAAGGGCCTCTGTCTGCAATGCTTACATTCAATCCTGCTCTGGCCAGTCTTTATTCAGCTTTCATATTTCCACCATTCTTGGCTTATGGGCTTCAGGTCAGAAACCTCCCTCTCTGAACCTTGATTGTTTCCCTCAATCTATGAGGGTGAGAATAATTTCCTTTCATGTGATTGGTCCTGAGGATTTCGTGAAGATCAGAACACACTAGTTAGCACACAAGAATCAGTCTATTTTTTGTTCTTTCTTTTCTCTTAACTCTTTAATTCTGAGCAGTGAGAGCAATTGTTACAACAAACAAATGAGCGCATCTGATTGAGGAGGCTGGCTGCTGCTAGAAGCATAAAGTGCAGCTCCAATGGACAGGAACACGCATGGCTCCAGGGAGAGGAGTCTACACACCGGGGGAAGTCCAGAGACACTCAACTCGAAAGGGTCAGCTAATCACTCCTTCTTGACTCATCACAGCCTGGCAATCAGGACTCCACCTGCTCACCTGCTGTTCTGCCCTTGGGGAAGTTGACAGAGCCAATCATGGAGCATTGTTCTTCCAGTTCTACTCTTTGGGGGAACAGACTAGTTCCTAGGGGAGCCCTGTCAGGTAAGAGTGGGGACTATTGACAAAATCACAGATCTGGGGTTTGAGATCAGGACTGCCTAGTATACCATCTTTTATTTCATTTATGGAAATGAGGTGATGTGACTTTACCAAGGTCACAGAAGAAGTCACCTGGGGGAGGGAGACCACCTCGTGCCCAATAATATCCATTCATTTCTTCAACTATGTGTGTTTTCATGGTCTCTTATTGATACAAGGATCCCTAAGAGTGTCATGTGTTAAGCCCTCGCCCACTAATCACAAGGTCAGTAGTTCAAACCCATCAGCTTCTCCACAGGAGAAAAATGAGCTCTCTGCTCCCAGAGACTGTATATGGTGTAGATTATTCCATAACACACGGGATCACCATGAGTTAAAAGCAATTCAACTGACAAGAGTGCATGGGTTATGGAGGCAAAGCCTTGTAGAGCACCGTAAAAATAACAACAACAGGGTTTTCTTGGCGATCATCTTTATGGAAGGAGATTGGCATGTCACTTTTTCATAGTGAGTTCATATCACAAACCTTTAGAAAAGAATTGAGTTCAAATATTTTGGGTCATGCAGGAAAGTTCCCTCAAACCAAGCCCATTTCCATTTCATCAATTCTGACACACTGAGCCAGTAGAGGACCAGCACATAGTTGCCCCCTGGGGTTTTTAAGACAATAAATCTTTCCAGGAGCAGATTTCTACATCTTTTCCTGGTACAAAAGCTGGTGAGTTTGACCTAGTGATGACCCTTCAGTTAATAGCAAGTGCTTTATCATTGCACCACCAGGTGCCATCCTTTTAGGGACATCACACTATACCGTAATCACTGCTTCTAGTTGATACCAACACACGGAAACCCTATAGGACAGGCTAGATTGGCCCTTATGAGTTTCTGAGACTACGAAATAGAAATGAATGAAATAGAAAGTCCCATTTTTCTCCCATCAGGTACCTTCAGTATTGTGAAATATATGCTTCCGTCTGTATTCTCCAATGATTCATACTTTCTCCTTGAGAGAACCAGGTGTTCCACTGGTAACTCTGCTTAGATGCAGAAATAGGCTATGGAGGTGTCCCTGCTCTTTTCATTTCAGTGCAAGCCCTCGTGGTATTGTGACTTACATATTGGGCTGTTAATAGCAATTCAAAATAACCAGCTGCTCAGCAGGAAGACTACAGGGCTTTCTTTCACCTTAGTTAAGAGTTACAGCTTCTGAAACCCTCATGGGGCAGTTAGACCAAAACTTTCCTCCAAAACTGTGATGAGTCCGAACAAACTCTATGGCAGTGGCAGTGAGACATTGCTTAAGACACCAGGAAATCATGACTCCAATTGGAGTCAGTGGAATTTAGTTTATTTGAATTGACTTGAACTGAATGAAATGGAATTACTAAACTAAATGAAGATAATTGAATTGTGATATAGCAAATTGAATTGAATTGAGATTCATTGAAATGAAATCAATCAAGAATATATTGAATCCTGGAAATGGCAGAGGTCGACCCGTCCAGCTCATTGGTCCCTCATCCAGCTCATTGTATAGATAGAAAACTGAAGGAGTTGGTGGTGGTGGAGGTTCATTGGCTTGAGGAGGTTAGGAAAATGACAGAGTCAGGCTGCTAAGCAAGGTCATCTGCCTCCCAGGTCAGCACCTTCCCCACCATGCTGCCCTTTCAGAATGAATGGCCTCTAAGGCTAGAGGTTGGGAGTTGATTGAAAGTGATAAGTAAAGATGCCTGTATAAAACTCCTAGACCTTTTCTGGGAGAAATAGTGACTCAGAAAGAATTCTCACCTTCTATGCAGAAGACCCAGTTCAAGTGTCAAACAATGTACTTTCAGGTCACCTGTCAAAAGTATAGAGGCTTGCGTGTTGCTGTGGTTATGTAGGGTTTCAGCAGAGCTTCCAGATTAAGGTGGACCCGGAAGAAAGGCCTGGCCATTTACTTGCAAAGCCAGCTAGAGAAAACATTGTAGATCACAGTAGACTACTCCCTGGCACTGAAAGCACAGCATTTGGGTTTGTTGGTCTGGAGGTATCCATGAGTCCAGGGTGGTGAGGGGAGAAAAGAGGCCAGAGATTCTCTGACAGTTACCAGTAATAGAACACCTCTAAACAGTCCTCATATGAGGTCAAAGGCTTAATATACTTGGCTGATGATCAAAGTTTTGGCTGGAGCTTTCAATATTTGGAAGAGAGGCTTGGTGATATGGTTACAAACATTAGTCTCTGAAAACCCTGTGAAGCCCAGTCCAACCTGGACACCCAAAAGGACCCGCTGAGTCACAGCCAATACACAATTGGTGTGGTGTGTATTTTCTATTGCATAATGAAACTTATCCTTCTGCCTCTGTGCTTGGTTTTGTTGGTACTCGCTGTCTGGGCTGAGGTGGGGATGTGAATGTAGAGAAGCCTGGAGACCTCTGAGCCCTGTGACAGAAAGAATGGTACAGGAGTTTTTTGGAGCATGATCTTGTATGAAATTGCAGTTACTTTGAGGAATGAAAATATGCTTAAGGCAGCTTAAAAGTCACTATGAGTTCCATTTGGGGTAATAAAATCCTCTAATAAAATACACATGCGCTAGCTGGGAGAAATGCCATATTTAATATTCAGATGCTAATGCTATAACTTTACCTTGTATTCTAAAACTAGAATGAGTGGTTGAGTGTGTTTCAGGGTGGGGAGATTTAGGGTGTATGTGCAGAAAGAAATAGAATTTAAAGGAAGAAAGTTGACGCAGTGACCAAAAGTATTTTCAAAAATGTATAAATAACTTTCTGTAGAACTTTAAAATTCAAAATCTCTATAATGAGCATTTTTATTACAACAAAAATGTTGTGTAACAACATTAGTCTGGACTCTGAAGGAAAAAGCAAATGGAATTCCATTGACCTATCACCCTCTCAAACGGTCAGAAATGATCATCACTGCTCAAAAGAATATTAAATGCTTCACAAATAATTTTCACAGCTATCCTCTTCTCATTTAACTGAGGTTGAACTAGACCTGGAGGTCTTTGCTTCAGTCACTCATCTTAGTTCACAATGTGAATCAAGGCAAAGGAAAGGTCAGATGCCCTTTCCCTTGACATATTTTGAGTTGGTGGTTTTCCTACTAAGTCAGGGAAATTCTGACATGGTTGTTTCTCAGGTGTGTAGGATAGGGTGTTGAAGTCATAGGGGATGGGGGGAGTGGGGCTGGGAAAACCCTGAATTATTCCAGTCAATGTCATAGACTGAGCTTCTGAGCATGCAGCCTCTGGAGTGTGTAATCCCCCTAATGAGCTGTGAGGTGCTTGTCAAGGGATGTGATCTGGACACTTGTTGCTGTGATCTGGAGATAATTGGGCCTGCCACAGAAACAGCAAACTGGCCGGCAGGCTCTTAGTAAACTGTAGCCTGGGCAAAATGACACACAGGTGGAAGCTGCCAGTGATGCTGGCTCTAGTTCTTCTAAAGTGTAAAGAGAAAACCATGTCCCTTTCTTCCTACTGGCTACTATATGGAGATTATGGTGACCTTTTAAATAAGGAGATGATGAGAATACCCTAGAGATAAGAGAATGGTAAAGTAGAAAACTCTGTTTTCTTGACAATGTGGAATTGTTCTTTAAGTCTTGGATTCTTTATATCCAATCTGTTACATAGACTGTTACATTAACTCTTTATCTTGTATAAGTTAATTATTTTGGGTGTTGTTACTAGAGAAATCTCAAGTCATCCTACTTATTTATTATTTAATTGGTTACTTTTATACTTCCGTTCTACCGCTGTCACACAGATACACACACATGCATGCGCACGTGAATACTCACCTACAATGAGAACAGGAGCTATTTCTGTTTTATGCATTGCTGTGTCCATAGACTTTGAAAACAACTTGGACATCATCTGTCACAGAGTAATTGCTTAAAAATATATTTTCATAAATGAATTCAAATGACACACAGTAAGTATTGAATAAAATATTATCCTAACTGCCATTAGATCTTTTCATATTTAAAAGCAAGATTTCTTACTATTATGATAATATTATAACTCCAAAGACTTCTGATATTTCTTCTGCTTGTAAGGAAATCTCTCTTTCTCCTTATCTCTTGTTTCAAAACTAATGCGAGACTCAAATCAGAACTAGGGCCAGAGTGCACTGTAGCTTCAATGAAACACACTACTTACCTCTAGTTCTTAAATGCTCCCCCCCCCACCCCATCCCCACTCCCTCACACGCTATCATGATTCCAATTCTACCAGGACAGATGATCTCTTCAGAACCAGTGATGAGAGTGGTGATACCAGGAGGATGGAGGGAAGGTGGGGTAGAAATTGGGAACCGGTTACAAGGAGCCACATGTAACCTCCTCCCTTGGGGATGGACAACAGAAAAGAGGGTGAAGGGAGATGCCGGGCAGTGTAAAATATAATAAAAGGATAATAATTTATTGTGCTTGCTTTGGCAGCACATATACTAAAAGAATAATAATTTATCAAGGGTTCAGGAAGGAGATGGGAGTAGGGAGGGAAGGGAGAATTGAGGAGCTGATACCAAGGGCTCAAGTAGAAAGAAGATGTTTTGAGAATGATGATGGCAACAAATGCACAAATGTGCTGGACACAATGAATGGGTCAATGTATGGATTATGATAAGAGTTATAAAAACCCCCAACAAAGTGATTTTTTGTAAAAAGAAGAAGAACTAGGACCCCTAATTTAGAGTATTACAGTTAGCAGTCATGTGGCTTAGCTTAACAGTGTGGGAGAACTTGGGTTAGTTTACTAAAAATCACACAGCTGTCATTGAGAGTGGGTCCCAGCATCCAGCTTTTCTGCCTCTCTCTTAAGAGTGCCCGTGGTCATGTGAAAAAGCCCTAGTGGTAATGAAGCTAAGCGCTTGGCTTCTAAATTCAAGGTCCATTGTCTTAATCCATCAGCAACTTTGAAAAAGACTTAATGATCTACTCCTATAAAGATCGCTGTCCATCTAATCAATATTCCATCATCATTCTTTAAAGAAATATGAAACGATGTCACCAACTTTACCTGAAAAGAACAGGTCCAGATGAGCATAGCAAATTCACAACATGTTACACAGCCACGGTGTTGAAAAGAGATGGACTCTGATGCAACCACAAACAGTAGAATGGAACCAAGAGGTAAGAAGTAAATCTATTCACTTTTGGACACTGATTTTTGTATAAGTACTGAAACTCCTTAAATGGGGAAGAGTCTCTTTATCAAATGATGCTGGCCCAAATAGATATATCTCTTTGCATAAAAATGAAACAGGACCCATATCTCACAATGTATGCAAAAAACAAATGCAATAAGAATCAAAGATCTAAGTTCAATAGATAAAAATATAAAAATAAAAAATATAACAATCATCAAAGGAAAAAAATAGGGATAAATGTAGTAATCCTAATTCATGGTGACATAAAGGTACTACAAAACACAATTAAAAACATACACAAAACAGAAGACAAACTAAATAGGAAGTCTTAAAAATTAAGAAATGTGTGCATGACAAGATTTCAATAAAGAATTAAAACAGACTAGTAACCCACAGACTAGTAACATTTTTTGACATGTGACGCAAGAGATCAATCTCATAACAACATGTGACACAAGTGAAATTTATAGGAAGCCCGAACACCTCAACAACAAAAAAGACAGTATGAATGAGCAGAGAGCATGAACGGACATTTGGTCCAAGACTTCCAACAGACAACAAAGACTTATGATGATGAGCCATTAAAGAGCTAAAAATCAAAACAACAATGAGATACCACTCTCCTCAACATTAACTTTAAAAAAGCAAGAAACAACAGATATTTGGTATGGTAGCTACATAATCTGGTATCAGTTTGATACTTCACTAAGAATGAAGGCTTGAAGTCTAGTCTCTCAGTCGGCTCATAGTCAATGAGTTCTCTATGTGGACGTGGTCTTTTCCTGAGGGTTCTGGGAATTCTTGCATTTCCTCCTTGGAGGTCAGAGACTAACTCTCTATTCACTTCCTTGGAGATGCTCTATTTACCAGACACATAACACTACACTGATAGACCCCATGGCAGGGAACTAAGAAGCCACATGGAGACCCCTGTCAGCACTGAGATGTTTACACCACCACTGGATCCAAAGATTTTCTATCCATTGACCTGTGATACCCTTACATTCAGCATCATTGCATGTGTTTCATGAGTCTGGAGAGGAATTTATAGATTGATATTGGGCATACGAGTTAATATTGGAATTATGGGCTTGTCCTGGACTGAGTTGGGATGCTTTTTTAATGTATGATTACCCTTTATATAAAACTCTCTCTTATACACAAGAGTTTTTATGGACTGGTTTCTCTATTCTACCTGGACTTACATATGTGGACAGACTGAAATCTTCATACTCTGCTGATGAGATTGTAAACTTGTAAGACCACTTTGGAAAACAGTATGACATTTGCTTAGAAAGCTGGCCATAGGGACAGCATGCGATCCAGCAATTATATTAGCAGGTAAATATCCTTCAGAAATCAAAGATGTGACATAAATTGGTAAATTTACACCCACATTACTCAGCATTATTCATAATAGCAAAAAGATGGGAACAACCTAAATGTCCATCAACAGATGAACAGATAAACAGCTTATGGCATGCAATGGAGTACTACCTAACATCATACCAAAACGATGACTTTCCAAGACATCTCATCAAATGGATGAAACTGGAAAAAATTCTGAGTGAAATTAGTCAATCACAAAAATATAATTATGAAACTATCATGAAAAGTTTAAAAAGTTTTCTACTATGAAAAAGTCAGGAAAATGTTTTCACTCTAGATGAAATATCCTTTGATAATAAATAGAGGTGAGAAGGAGAGGGAGGAGGTAAGGGGGTTCACAGGGTAGACAAGTGTTACCTTGAGTAAAAAGGCAGGCAATAGACAATACACAGGAACTTGAAAAGAAATGGATAAAGAGAAGACATTGGGAGATTTTCAAGGGTTAAAAACAATAGAGGGGAGTACTTTACACACACAATCTACAAGTAGATGCTTGGACAGATACATAGGCTGAACAAATGTGGGAGGGACTATATATATATGAGTATATATAGATTTGACAGGATATTTGCATCTGTATATTTTACATTTGTTATTAACATATCTATGAATATGGTAGAGATTACAGGGGGCAAGTTATGAGTACTTCTTAGACATAACCAAACACTTTGAGAAAATGAGTTGCTGGGCTTAGAGAATCAGCACCATTAGCAGACAATTAAACTCAATTGGCATAATAATTCAAAAGCACTGTTTGGTGAGCAGTGAGCAGAATCTTGCAACCTTATGAGCAGTCATCTAAGGTGTAATTCTTGGTCTTTTTCTGTGAGAGGAAAGAAGAGCAATGAACATTGGAAGACATGAAGACAATTAACAAATGAACTAATGGACTTCACAAGCAACAGTCTCCACAACTCTGACCTTAGAAAAACTAGATGGTGCCTGGCTACCACTTCAGACTCTTCTGAAAAGGATCACTTTAGATGGCCCTAGATGACAATGGGAGAAAAACATGGACCAGAACTCAAAATCCTCCAAAGACCAGGCTTCAAAGCAGGATAGAGAGTGGTAGAATTCCTAAGTCTATGGCACTTGGTTACCCTTCAGGTCTGGATGTGAACTCACTCCCAGGCTAAAATAATGTGACATCCAAATAAAAAGGACATTTACACAGGACAAAGTTCAACATGTTAGATAGGATAGAGTGAGTAAAGGAAACACATGGAAGAAGTGGCTTAAGTGAGGACCCATTGAGTGGATTGCAATGGATGATTGAAACAAAAAGCACATAATGAATGTAAAACTATGATCTGCTTTTTAAAAAAATCTTCACCTAATTCACAATTAAAAGTTGAAAAGAAAAGAAAGAAAGAAAGGCTTTCATGCAAAAAGAAATATCATTTAATGGTTACCAGGACTGGAAGGGGAATTGAAGGTAAATCTCCAACTAGAAGCAGACAAATGATGAAGGAGAAGGCAAAATATAGTAAGGAGTAGGTCAGAAAAAAATTGTTAAGGCAAAGGAAGACATGAATGAGTGTGAGAGTTAAAGGCAAATACTATCATAAACATAATCTTTCTGTAACAATAGTAATATTCAGTGAGCAGATTCAGATATTTAACAAGTACAGGAAGGAGAATGGGATATTCCTACAAATATATATACAGGTTTGAAATGTATATATATTCACAAATGTTTATGTACTTACATTTTAAAATCTATCATTGTCTCTAGTGGGCCATAGAGTGGGAAAAGTTATGAAAACATTGTAGCCATAAGTAAATACCTTGAAAGGGTAAGTCTCTGGACTAGGGATCACGACAATAGTCTCAAGTGGCATCAAGGTCAATGGACAGAATGTAATCCACAAAGAAAAATATCTACTTTATACCTTAATGAGTAATCACTGTGTTCTTAAAAGTTTGTAAGCAGCCATTTAAAGGTACAATTATTGGTTTCTTTCCACCCAAAGCAAAGAAGAGTGGAGAAGTTCAAAGGTACATGGGAACAATTAGTCTGAAGGACAAATGGACCGCTTGAACCTCAGCTCTGAAGACCCTTAGGCCAGAAGAATCACTAAATGCCAAGCTATCACTAGCACTCAGAAAGAGATGATCACGGAAGACCCAGGAGAGAGTGGGAGAAAAATGTGGAGCAAAACTCAAAATCATAAAAATGACCAGGCTTACTCAAATGAATCCAGGTGTCAGCTCTACCCAGTGGCTGAGGGTGGCTTCACATAACTCTTCATGGGGGGGGGGGGGCAAAGGTCTGATCTGCCAGCCAGTTCAGCCCCCCTTGTGAAGCCAGAGCCCGCTGGAAGGCCTCTTGTCCAGCCTGCGGTTCCGCCCCGCTTTGCTGATAACCCTTTAGTTATGGCTGATGTTGGAGACCCGGACCACGGTTGCAATGCATGTTTCCAGAACCTACATCTGCCTCTTGGAGAGCAGCTGGATCATGGCCGTCCCATTCACCTTCCACAGCAGCACACCGTAGTTGCAGCCCTGATATACAGGGCGCCCGAGCCCGGCACAGTCTCCACATTGTTGACAAGGATACCCATGGGCAGGGCTCCTAGAGGATGTGCATCCCCTTCCTGAGCCACAACCGCCATCCCATACCCAGCCTTTGTGTTCTCTGTGGCAATGATCCAGCATTTCCAGCTGCCCCCAGCAACCAGAGTGATGTCTGCTGACCCACAGGGATCATAGCGGGCAACGATGACTTTCTCTTCAAAAGGGCCTGGCTTGGTCTCCTGCTGGGGTCGGAATCGCAGGAAGTCAATCATTCGATATAGCTGCTTGAGACCCCTGCCTATGACGTGCACTCAGATTCAGCCTGTGTGGTTTCGGCCCCCAGACTTCCTCATCTTCACTGGTGCAGTGGTGTGCTTGTTAAGACTCTTCCCGGACACAATCTGGACATTAAAGGGCCCAGGAGGTAAGGACTGGGCGGTAGGGGAGAAACAGTGAAGTCCATAGTGACTGGAGAAAGGCATGGCATATCACCGGGAGCCCAGCCGGCTTCCTGGTGACACTGACCAGAGACCAGTATAACCCTCGACTATCATAGACCTTACTTCTTCTTCAGGTCTGAAAGTGAATTCACTCACAGGTTTAATGTTCCCCTGAATGATAAAAGGTGGCCAATAACACTTCAAAGGTTCACACTCCTAAGGACAGTGGTTCTCAACCTGTGGGTGGCTACCCTTTGGGGATCAGACGACCCTTTCACAGGCCCTTCACAATTATGAAGTATCAGTGAAAATGATTTTCTTGCTGGGGGTCACCACAACATGAGAAACTGTATTAAAGGGCCCTGACATTAGGAAGGTTGAGAACTACTGCCTTAGACTAATAAATGTTTGTAGATCTGAAGGGTCATGTTTACCCAGAGAAATATTTCAGAAGGAAGCAAAATCTATCAAGAACCAAACTCACCGGTATCACAATAAGGGGGACTGGAAATGGAAAAGGAAGTTGAAGACCAGTTGAAAATGTTATGTTCAAGGAAGAAGTGGGATGATTCCTTTTGAGGATTGTAATCAAAGACATGAAACACAAAGTATATGCATTGTGGAATGGAAAATTGATGTATTCTGTAAACCATCTAATTTGCAATAAAAAATTATGAAAAAATATTACAACCCAGGAAATCCTATGAGTAAAAAATCAACTAAATGAGAAACCTCACCCACTCATTATTGAAGTCTTTTGATGAGCAATAGATATAGATAGAAGGCCTTTCTTAATATTCCCTACAGCACGATTCTATAGTTATCACACCATTTTCTCCAATTTTACCCCATAGGATTCACCTTCATGTGAAATCATATACTTTGAGATGACTAATGTCAGATGGTAATTTAGAGCTGGGTCCACTTAGAATCATAAGACAGGAATTTCTGTTTTTTCTACAACAATTTTGTCAAAGAAGGAAGAGATGACCATATGAGGCAGTGAGCTTTATGTCCCCAGAGGTATTTCAGCAGAGGCTGCACACCAGATAACAAGAATCTGTTAAAGGTGGCTTGGGGGTTATGTAGATTTCAGTAAGATTTACTGTCAACACAGATGTTGAGAAGAAATTCACTAAAAACAGTTGGGTGGTTTTGATCTCGTTTCTTTTCCAATTTTACTTGCTTTGTCTATAGGCTAAATGAAGAAGAAACCATGAAAATAGCGCGTGGCATAGAGAAGATACTCAGTAAATGTTCCAAAAATCATCAGTCTGTCTGTGGTGAGCTTTTTGGAGTGCTCTTTCTTTTCCTTCTTCTCACCGCTCCCTCACTGTTTCAGGCAGCCATCTCCAGCATGATTGGCCATTTCTCACAAGGATTCGCCAACAATAGCATTTTTCCATTTTGTTCACACACTCACAGAAACAAGGATGGATAAACTTCACATCACATACTTTGGACATGTTATCTGGAAAGAACAATCCCTGGAGGGGGACATCCTGATTAATAAAATAAAAGGTCCTTGATCAAAGAGGGAACTCAAGATGTAGATGGAGAGACAGTGGCTCCAACAGTGCCCTCAGGCATAACAAAAAGTGTGAGGTCTAACACGATCTGGCAATGTTTCCTTCTGTTGTATATGAGATCACACTGCAACCAAATCACCTTGATGGCACAGAACACTAGCAACACATACCCACAATGCAAATTCGCATAGTTTACTTATGAGAAGTCTCATGGTAAAAAAGTGTTTACACCTTCTTCGCCCTCCATTTCCCCCACATTATGGAATTCTTCTTTCTATTGAGAACCACAAATACCATACCAAGTACACTAGAAAGGCCAATCTAGTCCAAACCCCCATTTTATGCTTCAAGAAATAAGAGGCTCAGCAGAAGGAAAATTGCCAGAGTTGTGTCACAATCCTACTGTCTCTAAAAATCCAGACTGTGAGAGTATTTCCTATGCTGTCCTATATGGCCACTGTTTCATTTCCAAAGGATTATGTCCTAGAAATATGTGACCAAGACAACACATTGTGAAATGAATAGATTTACAAACCAGGGGATCAGCCCTGTGCCCTTGCTCATTAAGAACAATTTGCATGTGGAACATTAGTGTGACAGGCCCAGCAAGGGATTTGTTTAGCTCATTTACAGTAATGGAGACAAAAGATTAATCACTTGAACACTGATGTGCCATGCTTCTGTGGCCCCACTGTTCATGTCCACTCAGGTGAATCTGGTCTGATGCCATCTTATCTCTGATCCTGTTGCTCTGCCAGGGCTCTCACTGGTATGTGCCAACTGTGTGGGGACCAGGATGAAACTTCCATCCATAGAAAGCATAAACCAATAACATGGAGTAAAGGACCAAATCACAAATCAGGGATTTGGGGTCTTGGTATTTTACTGCTTTCTTCCAAATTCTCTCGGGCCAGATTTCCTCTAAGTCTTGTATCTGCTCCCATCCTTGCCTTCTTTCTTTTTATGCTGAAAGAAGAGTCTCTCCCTTGGTCAAACTACCACTTTTCCTACCTGTGCACCGGGGTTCCATATATTCCTCTAATTTCCACTTGACATCAAATCTCTATCCTCAACATCTCTTTCTCGTCGTTTGCTTCTTTAGGGCTCATGACAATCTCACATACACAGAATGGAAAATTGCCCAACCCCACATTCTCTTCACCACCGGCCAACTCTGCTCTTCTTTAGAGTCATTCTGTATCAGAATCAACTTGATAGCATTAGATTTAATGATGTAATTATTTGTGTAAGTAAGGAATTCATAGCTGTTTTCCTCATTAGAAGGTCAGGTACCAAATCATGTTGACTTTATCTTATTAACTGTGACACAGCTCTGTAGTCGTCACTTAATCCATGCACAATACTTTCTTATAAAAGGAAATTAAATAACTGCACTAAATTTTCATTAAAAATGAAGTAACTCATTCATTCATGATCTCTACAGCCTCTCAATTGTAGAATATTCCAGGCCAATTTACTTCTTCTCTCTGGATGTCAACTGCTTTGTCTGAGAAAAACCAAGCTATGCAGGGTTTAATAGAGCTCTGCTGGGTACAATAAATGGTAAATCAAAAGGTATTTATACAAAATCATTGAAAAATTTACTGAACAAGAATGCCAAAATGTGAAGTGTAATTCTGAAGGCAGCATTTCCACCTCTTTAACTCCTATCTATCACCTCTCATCTGTCCATCTGGTGTACTGTGGTGCTTTGTGTGTTTCTGTGATGTTGGAAGATACTTCACTGGTATTTGAAACCAGCTGGGTCACCCATGTTAAACAGATAGCAGTAGAGGTTATATACTAAGAAAAAAACTATGAAGAAGGAATAGGCTATCAATTTTGAGATTTAAACCACTAAAAACCATAGAACCACAGTAGAACATTGTCATTATAGAACAAGAAGATGAATTCCTAAGGTTGGATTAAGTCCCAGATACTATTGGGAACTGCTCACCAAAATAGAATGGATCATCATGTTGTGGATGGAATAAAACTTTAGAACCCTCATTCGCTAATGGGGCAGGACTCAAAATGAGCAGAAAGAGTTGTAAAAATTGGAATGTGAAATACACAATATTTGAATAGAGGGAAGTTAAAAATTTGTCAGAAATGAAATAGAACATGTAAAATACATATCCCCGACAATAATAAGCTGAAATGGCTGGAGTTGGCCTTTTAGAGTGTGACAGCCTTATGGTTTGCTATGGCAGGAATGACAAATCCAAGAGGAATGATACTGCATCCATGGTCACAAATAACAGTTCGAGCTTTATCTTGAAGCACAAAGAAGTCTGGAGTAGGATAATGCCCATAAGTCTGCCAGATGACAAGTTTATAGGACAACTAGTCAAATTTTTGAAACAACCATTAAATTTGATCAAACATACAATCAAAATTCAGAGATAATTGTGGACAATTAGAATGCAATTAAGAGGAAAACAAAGAGGAAAACCCGTAGTTGAAAAATATGACCTTGGTGATAGAAATGGAGCTTTATATCACATGATAGACTTTTGAAAGTTCAACAACTTCTTCGTTGCAAGCAAAATTTATAATAGCTACTATTTATAGTGGTTTTTATCCAGATGAAATACACAGGGCTATAGTTGACTATATCTGTAGGAAGAGACCATGAAAAATCTAGGTATTATCATCCAAAATAAGATAAGGGCTAACTTGAACAGGCCATCCATTGCTCAAATGAAAATTCAAGTTGAAGCTGGAGAAAATTCAAGCAAGTTCATGAGAGCCAAAGTACAATTTGGCATATACCCCACTTAAATTTAGAGTCTATTTCAAGAATAGATTTGAAGCACTGAATATTTACAACCAAAGACCTGTGAAGCTATGGGATGACATCGAGACCATTACATATGAAAAAGAGTAAAAAGTCATTAAGAAGACAGGAAGGAAAAAAGATACCAGAGTAGTTGTCAAAAGACACTTTGAAACTTGGTCTTGAATGTAGGTAGCTAAAGTAAATGAAAGAAATGATGAAGTAAAGGAGCTGAATGAAAAATTTCAAAGGAAAGCTGGAAAAGGCAGTAAAGTATTATAAAGAAATGTGCAAATATCTAATGTTAGAA
Source organism: Nesogale talazaci (assembly GCA_004026705.1). Lineage (NCBI taxonomy): Eukaryota > Metazoa > Chordata > Mammalia > Afrosoricida > Tenrecidae > Nesogale > Nesogale talazaci. The sequence continues at coordinate 39,829 of PVJH01009979.1, forward strand.
AATCAAAAGAAAACATACTCAATACATGTTAAGTGGAACGAACTGGGAGGGGGGCACAATCTTTAAGACTCATATTTTAATATTGAATGTGAAGCATCAAAATAATCAATAGTGTCTGACCAAGAACCAATAGTACTCAGGGAAGAAGTCCAAGCTGCAGCGGAAGCATGAGCAAAAAATCCCCCAAACAAATAAAACTAGACCCTGCAGATTAACAGAGTACCATGCCAACATATTTCAATAAGTACTGAAAAGTGCTTTGGAGTTCTCAGGAACCAGTGGTCTTTGTCAGAAGCTGAAAAGTCTGGACCCATGAAGAAAATTCCTCTCTAGGACTAGACATTAAAGGGAGCCTGTGGGCAGGCTGAAATGCTTACTAATTGACCACCTGGGTCTAATTGTTGAGAGGAAGTGGGAGAAATACAGCAATAAAGAGATGGGTTGTGTTAGGCTACCTGTGGACTTGGTTTACAGGACAACGAAGAAGACACAAGTGGGTTGACTGGTCTAAAGCTGATGACCTAGCAAAGGGACTATCCTTGTTGAGGATTTGGCCTAATGGCAAGGAGACCGAGGGGCACCCTTGGGAGACTGAGTGAGGCAGTCCACATTGAGTTGACCAAAGAACCCAACAAGGGGAAGAGATTTTTGAGTCTTTGAGCTGGTACATATTGTTGCTAACTTTATGGATGGCCTGCCCTGATATGACTTTGCTTATAAATGTGGACTTCACAAAGTTCCAACTGAAATGAAGATTCTTCACATCAAAAATGTGATTGTCTCCTCAGAGCACTGGGTGATGTAAGTGGGTAGTATATAAATTTGAGGTATAACAGTATGAAGTGGTTGACTTACAGAGGTGGGGGAATATATTCATAGGACTATAGGATTAAGAAGTAGGTGTTACTTAAATGCAATTGTTAGGTTAAAGAATTGTGTACAGGTGCCAAGTTGGCAAGGGGTGGATTGAGATAGTTAAGGTTTATTGTGTCAACATGGCTTATAAAAGCATGTGAGATTAATTGAAGGACAGAGAGATAAGAAGCTCAGTAAGCCTTTCCTTTCTAGTTTACCCAGACTAACTTGCACTTTATATAAAACTTTCTCTTATACATATGAGTTTTGTGGATTTGTTTCCCGAGTTTACCCAGACTCACACAGCAACATCGTGATAAGCAGAAATGGTTGATGCTGGCCACAATTTCATTTTTCTTGGATCTATATACAATAAAAATGGAAACAATAGTGATGGAATAGAGTGACATATTGTGTTGTGCAAATTTGTTGCACAAGACTTCTTAAAAATGTTGAAGAACTAGGATATCACTTTAAGGACTAAATTGTGCCTAACCTAAACCATGGCATTTTTAAGTCCCTCCTATGCATTTGGAAGTTGAGTAAAGGATTCAGAAAACTGAAGAAGAATCAATGTGTCAAATTATAGTAGTTGTTAAGGATATTGAAAGTACTATGGATTGCCAGAAGAACCAAGAAATCTGTCCTGGAAGAAGTATAGCCAGAGTGCTCCTTAGAAGCCAAGATGGTGAGATTTCATCACACATACTTTGGGCATACTATCAGGAGGAACCAGTCCCTGGAAAAGGACATCATGCTTGGTAAAGCACAGAGGGGTCAGTGAAAAAGGAGAAAATCACCAGGATTGATGCAGTAGTTGCAACAGTGTCTTTAGCTAACCATGTGGAGGGCTCAGTTTTCTTGTACATAGTGTTGCACTGAGTTGGATCCAATTAGATGACACTTACCAACATGTAGGAACTGAAGCCCTGAAAGCAATAGTTTTCAATGTACCCTCCCTTATAAAAAAGCTCTTTGTAATACTGTGACTTTGAGACAGGTTCTATTCTGGTCTGCCTTCCTGGTGTGAAGAGATAGGTTTGAGTTTCTAAGATTTGCCCAATACATATTTATGTAGAAAGCCCTGGGAAAGTCTGTCCCTATTTTGGAATCTCAGTTTTTCCATGTACAAAAGGAAGCAGGCCAGATATTCTTCAAACAGTCATTCCTTCAATGTTATTTTTTTAAATTAACTCATCTCTACTAGAACGTAGTCTCATGTATTGGCAGGTAGTTTGTGTTTTCTCAAGGAATAGTGGGGGAAAACAATGTTTACCTCTGCAGAATTTCACATTATGATGGTCACTCAGGCTCTGTGACACTGTACATCTAATCATCAGAAATAAGTCCCCGACTTGGTTTCAGAGGCCAGGATTTTAAACCCTGATCTACCTCTACGTCTGTCAGAGGAAGAGTCAGGAATAGAACCATTATGCACACAGAGTCTCAGTTTCCTCATGGCAAGCACAGGAGTAAGTTAAATCATTGTCACGAGCTACAGGGAGGAGCAGGTGAAATCATGATAGGCAGGTCAGTCATGAATTCCAAAATGCTCTGCAGGCAGGCCTGTTCCTTATTATTTTAAGCAAGCCGGCATATGAGCCTCTCCTGCAAAGTGGGAGTGGGTCCTATTATCCTTCCCGGCAGAAGCCTGCTATATAGAGCTTTAGAAACAAAGGGTGACACAAGAAGCCTTAGCACTTTAAAGCAGCAAATTGTTCCCAGCTCTCAGCCTGCAGTACAGAGTACAATTTTTTATCCCAGAGATGGCAAAATTGGGCCTGGAGTAACTTGATACCGCAGGCTATTGTCTCACAAATGATTTATTAGCTGAGGCTGCTCTGAGCTCAGAAGTTTGCACACTGCCCAGGGCCCCGCTCTCCAGAAAGGAGACTTGCCTCTCTGGGAAATGACTCTCTGGAGATCAGTCTGAAAACTCTGCTTGTCCCTCAGCACTCTCCTGGTAGCCTTCTTTGGGGTTCTGTCTTAAAATCTTCCTAATCTCCACTCAATGTGGGTTGGTTAGAGAGGCAAAGGCAAAGCAGTTCTTGATAAGTATGTCTTAGATTGTGTGTGCTACACGAGCAGGTGTGTGTGTGTGTGTGTGTGTGTGTGTGTGTACATTTGTATTGTTGAATGCAAACCCACTGCCATGAAGTTAATTCTAACTCACGGCAACCTTGGAGGATAGAGTACTACTTCGTGCTTTCAAGATTGTAAATCTTTATGGCAGCAGATAGCTTCATTTTTCTCCTTAGGGTTAGAACTGCTGACCTTGGGGTTAGCAGCCCAATGTTTAGCCCACAATACCACTAGGACTCCTCATGTATAAAAGAGGGGCATCAGCTATTACGAGTTCAAAATCCAAACTCACATGAGATCATTATCAAGGTGGGGATATTAGTTATTCATTTTGTCTCCATCCCATAAAATAGAGGATCTAATGCATTCCCTGTACTGTGGGTTGATTAACAAAGGAGCTTTAGGAACTTAGTCCAAATGAGTGGGGTGTTAATAATATCCATGTTGACCATTTTAGTAACTCCATGAAGTTTAAAATCCAGGGTGATGGATAGGGATTATGTCAATTAGGTCATTCTGGTTAAGAGTAGGGGTAGAACCCAACTTGACCTTTATGTAGGCAGTCTGATGACACCGCCTTGGGGGTCACTCAGTCAACTTTGGATTCATTTATCTCTGCAGAGGCCAGCCTGTGCCCTCAACTATCTCAGCTTTGTCATCCAGCTTCTTACTTTTCAGCGACCATCTGTCAGGCGAAACCTAGCTTGAACAGTACTGGACTTACTTACTTCTATAACTGTGTAAGTGATTTCTTGATATAACTCTCTTTCTGTGCATGAACACATACAAGTGTGACTGTTTTTGCTTTTCTAGGGAACTTCCCCTCCCACCATATTTATTCAATCTGTATGCTGAGCATATAATCCCCCAAACTGGATCACATGCAGAATTCAGCATTAGGACTAAAGGAAGGCTTATTAACCATCTGTGATACACAGATGACACAGACTTGCTGCTGAAAGTGAGGAGGAATTGAAGGACTTGCTGAGAAGATCACAGAGTGCAGCCTTCAGTATGGTTTACGATTCATTGTAAAGAAGACCAAAATCTTCACAGCTGGACCAACAGATAGCATCATGATAAATGGAGAAAAGGTTGAAGTTGCTGAGGATTTTGGATTGCTTGGATCCACAATCAGTGCACATGGAAGCAGTCAAGAGAGCAAAAGACATATTGCATTTGGTACGTCTATTGCCCGAGACTCCTTTACAGTATTCAAAAGCAAGGATGCTGCTGTGAGGACTAAGTCGTGGTATTGCCAGTTGCCACATATGTATGTGAAAGTTGGACATCACATAAAGACAAAAGGAGAAGAATTGATGTATTTGAATAGCTGTGTTGGAGAAGACTGTAGGAAGTACCATGAACTGTTAAAATGACAAACTGATTTTTATTTGAAGAAGTATGGCCAAAGTTCTCCTTATAGGCAAGAATGGTTAGATTTGTCTTACAAACTCTGGACATAGGAGCAAGAGAGTCCAGTTCCAGTGAAGGGCATCATGTTTGGTAAAATAGAATGGCATATGAAAAAGGACAGGGGAAAAATGAAGAGCTGATACCCAGGGAGGGCTCAAGTAGAAAGCAATGTGTTGAGAATGATGATGGCACCAAATGTGCTTGATACATGGTTGGATATATGGATTGTGATAAGAGTGGTACAAGTCCCCAATAAAACGATTTTTTTAAAAAAAAGACGAAGGCCCTGTATGAGATGAGGAACTCAACACCGGGCTCAGTGGGACCGTGTGAGGCAGGCCCAAACCCTGGCGGTGATTCATTCGGTTGTGCATAAAATCGTTATGGGTTGGAACCGATGTGATGATCCCTAGCAACAACAGAAATAACAGGGAAGAGAAGCCCAAACTAACAGCCAGTTTCTGTCCAGTCCATTCTGACCCTAGATGTCGTAGTTGAACTGTGCTTCATAAGGTTTTCCATGGCAGACAGTTTGGGAGTAGCTGGCAGGCCTTTCTTCTGAGGTGCCCCTTGAACCACCAACCTTTTGATGATCAATCTAGCATGTTAGCTGTTAGTATCACCCACGGAGTTTGCAGAATCTGATTCTCATTCTTGGGAATTTAGGGTCCTCCATAATCAGATTGTAGCTGTCTTCAAAGGGCTCTCCCTCATTTCTCTCTCTGAGTTATTCTTTCTTCCATTTTCAGTCATTTTATCTGGACTCCCTACAACTCTTATCACAATCCATTCATCCATCCTTTGTGTCAAATACATTTGTTGCCTCACTTTCAAAACATTTTTATTTGAGTCCTTGGTGTCAGCTTCTTGTCTTTCCTCTCCCTCCCTCACTAGTCCTTGATAATTTATAAATTATTATTATTATTATTTTAGGTCTTATACTGACCTATATCTCTCTTTGAGATAGTCTGTAGTATACATTGTTTTCCTGCAAATGTTCATCTCTTTTGCTCTTTGTGGTCAGGTGTAATTCTGTGTTTTGAATTGGCTATGCTGTTCACCGTGGCCAATAAAATGTAAAGAGATTTGTAACACAAAGGCTTTTGATGAGTGCATGCAGTTTGGCCTGTTCTCTAGAACTTCTGTAAACAACCGTAAGAAGAAGACTGAGTAGCTCTGGGAATCCTAAAAAATGTTAAGCATGTATGGAGAAAACTTGCATCAGCACAAGCTATCATGAACAACAACATCTGAAACTGGGTTTAGGTGATTTGTTTGCAATATGCTGGCAGCAATATCTCATCATCGAACTAAATAGTTTGCTGCTAGCACAATAGGTATAATGTGTGGAATTTTTCCTCAGAGATTCCCACTGATATGAGATAACTACTCTCTCTGACCATCATACCTTCATACTTAAGTATAATTACTAAGATGTGAATTGGAAAGAGAGAAAAAAAAACAACAACCACATAGAATTTAATTCCTGTTTGACCAGTATTTGTTTGAGGGAATCATTAACTTTCCTAAGCTTCAGTTTTCTCATGTGTAAAATGAGATTAATAATATCTTGCTTTATAGGCCATTGCAAGGACTCAGTATAACATATATTTAAAGGTTGGCACTTAGAATTACATCAGTAAATACTTCTATTTTCTGTTACATATTTTCTTAAGTAGTACTGTAACAACTAAATGTGTTCTAGCATTACTATAATTTTATTTATGGAAACTGAGGCTCAAAGAAACTCATTTGTTTTTCTATTAATCATTTTACTGGGGACTCACACAGTTCTTATCACAATCCATCCATCCATCCATTGTATGTCAAGCACATTTATACATTTGTTGTCCTCATCATTCTCAAAATATTTGCTTTCTACTTGGGCCCTTGGTATCAGCTCCTCACTTATCCCCCCCACCCCCGCCATTTATCCTACTCTCCCCCTCCCTTGTGAACTCTTGATAATTGATAAATTATTGTTATTTGTCATATCTTACACTGTCTGATATCTCCCTTCACCCACTTCTCTGTTGTCCATCCCCCAGGAAGGAGGTTATACGTAGATCCTTGTAATCAGTTCCCCCTTTCTACTCCACTCCTTCCACCCCACCCCCACACACACCACCACCAGTGTCTCCACTCTCAGAACTGCTTCCTAAGGGATCATCTGTGCTGAATTCCCTGTATTTCCAGTTCCTATCTGTACTAGTGTATATCCTCTAGTCAAGATGGATTTGTAAGGTAGAATTAGCATCATGGTAATGCGAGGGGAGGAAGCATTTAAGAACTAGAGGAGAGTTGTATGTTTCATCATTGCTACTCTGCACCCTGACTGCCTCATCTTTTCCTTGTGACCTTTTTGTAAGGGGATGTCCAGTTGCCTACAGATGGACTTTGGGCCCCCAATCTGCACTCCCCTTCATTCACAATGATATTATTTTGTGTTCTTTGTTGACTGAGACCTGATCCCTTTGAAACCTCATGATCACACAAGCCGGTGTGGTTCTTCCATGGGAACTTGTTTGCTTCTGAGCCCGCTGACCAATTTGTTTACCTTTAAGTCTTTAATACCCCAGGTGCTGTATCTTTGATACCTGAGCAACATCAGTTTTCTTCACCACATGTTCTTATGCACACATTTGTGTTCAACAATCACATCAGGAAAGTGAACATCATGGAATATCACTTTAATAGAACAAAGTGTTCTTGCATTGAAGGAGTACTTGAGTGGAGGTCCATTGTCCATCTTCTACCTTAATGCTAACCCGACATGCACATAGATCTATTTTCCCATCATCATATATAAACATATTTACATATGTGCATGCCTGTATTTAGACCTCTATAAATGCCCTTTACCTCGTTTATTTTTCTTACACTTATGAGATGGCACAATGAGAACACCCAATGAAGGCTGTCAAGTTGAGACTCTCTACCTTAATCTCTCTGCTATGTTGTTGGATGACTTCTAAGATTTCTCCCAATTACACGCTGTGTTCCATGGCTAGAAACAGCCACAAAACGAACTCCTCAGTGTAGCTCAGCATTTGCTGCAGTGAGATGTATACACTGACGATGGACTAGGAGGTGATTTAGATGGGACAGGACACTGAAAGCGCTGAATCATATTGTGAGAACATCATTTTCTTTTCAATTATCTTTAAATGTCAAGGAAAAAATCTGAGTTGGATACTAACATCTATAACACTTCTAACATTTGCTAATCTCCCCACTTTCACCATCTTTTTCTTTTTTATAATGAAAAGAAGCCTCCAGGCAGAAATTATCTGATAGGAAAGAGTATCTGGTTAGAATCAAATTGGAAATTATGTATTTGCATATGTTCTTGCTACCATTTTATTATTATTATTTTATCACTGTCTTCTACTTAATACATTTCATTTGCTACAGTGATTTAAAATTATCCATTCATCTGCATTCATTTAAATAAAAAGGGTTGACTTAAGGAAAAAATTAAGTTAATAAATAGTATAAATGATCCATGAATGGCAAAAATCAGAAAGATGCTACTTGAATAAGTTTCAGAATACTATTTCTGAGAGTGTTTTTTAAAAAATCATATTATTGGAAGCTCTCACAGCTCTTATCACACTCCATTCATCCACTGTGTCAAGCATGTTTGTACAAATGTCACCATCATGGTTTTCCAAACATCTACTTGAGTCATTAGTATCAGTTCTTTTACCCCCTTCCTCTCCTCCCTCATGATCCTCTGGTAATTTAGAAATTATTCTTTTCATGTCTTACACCTACTTCCGTCTCCCTTCACCCACTATTCTGTTGTTTGTACCCAGGGGAGGAGGTTATATGTCTATCATTGTGATAGATCCCTCTTTTTCCTCCAACCTTCCCCATTCCCTCATAGTATTGCTACTCTCATTATTGGTACTGAGGGTTTTATCTGTCCTAGATTTCTCATGGGTCAAGCTCTTATCTGTACATGCTCTGGTCGAGTCAGTTTTGTATGGTATAATTGGCACCACGATAGTGAGAAAAGGGGGGAGCATTAAAGAACTAGAGGAACGTTGTGTGTTTGGTCAGTGCTATATTGCACTCTGACTGGCTCATCTGTTCCTTGTGACCCTTCTGTAAGGGGATGTTCCATTGTCTACAGAGGAGTTTGGGTCTCCACTACACACTCTCCCTCATTCACATTGATGTGATGTTTTGTTCTGGGTCTTTGACACCTGAAACCTGATCCTATCAATACCTCATGATCACACAGGCTGGTGTGCTTCTTCCATGTGGACTTTGTTCCTTCTCAGCTAGATGGGACTTATTTGTCATCAAGCCTTTAAGAACCCAGATGCTATATCTTTTGATGGCTCAGCTCCATCAGCGTTCTTCTCCACTTTAGCTTATGCACCCATTTTGTCTTCAGTGATTGTGTCAGGGAAGGTGAGTATTACAGAATACTGCATTATTAGAACAAAGTGTTCTTGCATTGAGGGAGTACTTGAGTGGAGGCCCAATGTCAATCTGCTGCCTTAATACTTAACAAATAAATATATATACATAGATCTATTTCCCTATTGTTATATATAATTGTATTTAGACCTTTATAAATGTCCTTTGACTCCTAGTTATTTCCTCTATTTCCTTTTACTTTCCTCTGGTCCCGCTATCATGTTTGGCCTTCATTCAAGTTTTGGCAATTTCTCTTCGCTACATTGCCTTTTGATCAAGCTCCACCAGGCATCCCACACCCTCTTCATTGGTCTTAGATCACTTGTTCCCTTGTCCCTGGCTTTATTGACATCTCCCTTCCTTACCCTTGTCTCCTCCTCTCCCATGTACCCCCAGAAATGTCATTCTGGCTGTTTTCTCCTCTGGATTGTTTATCCTTCCTATCTTATCTAGATATACCTGCAGAGATAATAATGTACACAAGAACAAGCCAAAGCAAAACATGACAACAAAACAAAAATAAAAGAAACAACAAAAAACTAACAGCAAAAAAGGGAAGTCTATAGTTTCAGGTTTGTCTGTTGACCTTATGAGTGTTTTCCAGTTGAGTGTAATGGAGTGCCACATCGTGGCCCCAAAGACTATTTTTGGTATTCCTGGGGAATTTGCTGCTTTGCTCCCCTTGCTGCTCTGTTGTTTCCCTTAGTGTTTTGCCCTGGTGTGGTGGGTCAGATCAGGCACAAGTCACACGCCATGTCTCTGGTGTTATCCTGTGTAGCACTCTGAGTCAGTTAAGGACATCTTGTCTTGTTATAGGGCCGGTTCTATGGTCCTCTCTGCATTGTTTCTTTTGAGCAGGAATATCATCCTCGGGCTTATATGGCCAGGATGTGTTCCACTCTCTCTCCTTTCCTCTTCAATTGCTCATCATCAGAAGTGCCCATCTCCCCGAACTGCAGCTTCAGTTCTGTCCTCTGAAGTGCATTTTTTGTGGGGGTTGGGGAGAGATCCACATGGTTGGCATTGGGGCCTGTCCGGCAGACCTCTGAGAGGGTTTTGCAGTGCTTTAATTTTTGCAAATATCCAGCAGCCTTCTCTTTATCCTAGTGCTTATTTTAGAAACAAAGTAACATAAAGATTTTGACTGATAATTGAAGATTTGATACACACATTTCTGAATGTTTGTGTCTGTTTGTTTCCTTTTTAGATAAAGTTATTGTTGTTTGCTGCCATTGAGTTGGCTTTGCCTTTTAATAACCTTACGTACATCAAACAAGACACTGCTTGACCTGATGCCTGCCTCAGAATTTCTGCTATGTTTGAACCCATAGTAACTACTCTTTAGCCATCTTGAGAGGGTCTCCATTTTTAGCACTGATCCTCTACCAAGGAAGATGACCCTTCCCAAGGGTGGTTCTCTACTGTCAACATGCTCAAAATACAAGTGTGAGACAGTCTCACCATCTTCTGTTCTAAGAAGCAATATGGTTGTTTTCCTTCAAAGACAGATTTGTTTGTTGCTATGGAAGTCCGTTTCAATTTCAATATTCAGAATTACAAATACCGTGATTGAAATGCATGAATTCTTTATCAGTCTTCCATATTGACTATCTAGCTTTCACATCTACACGAACAAAAGTCCAAACCTACTGCCTTTAAGTCAATTACAACGTATGATGGCTCTCTTGGACCGGCCTACAGTCATTGCAATGAGTGCAGAAGAACTGGTGTGTTCAAACTTTTAAGCTTGTGATTTGTGGCCCAATTCCCAAGCCACTACACCACCAATGTTCCTCACGTGCATATGAGGCCAGTGAAAATGCCTTGACTTTCAACAGGGGCACCCAGTCTTCAAAGTTACCTCTTGGTTCCTTAACATTTGGAATAGAGTCTTTTAGAGCACATGGTCACAGTGCAGTACATCATTGATTTCTTGACTGTAGCTTTCATAAGCATTGATTGTGGATCCAATGAAATCCTTGATACATTTCCATTTTTCTTGGTTAATAATGATCACATTTATTGATCTAGTTTGAGGATTTTTTTCTTTCTGTACATTGAGTGTAGTTTATGCTGAAGACGGCAATCTTTGATCTTCATCAGTAAGTGCTTTGAGACCTCTTCACTTTCAGCAAGAATGTGTTGCAATCATGGTTTGTTAACAATTATTTCTTTGATTCTGATGCTGTTTTTCTTTATGTGTAGTGCAGGATCTTGAATTATTTGCTCAACATGCAAACTGATTAAGTATAGTAAAAGGCTACAACCCTCATAAACAACTTTCCTGGTTTTTAAGTATACAAGATTCCCTTACTTCATTCAAATGACTGTTTCTTAGTCTAGATATAGGTTCTCCACAAGCATAATTAAGTGCCCTGTAATTATCATTATTTGCAAAGTTATCTAAAGCTTGTTGGGATACACACAAGTAGATGCCTTTGCATAGTCAATAAAACACAGGGAAGCATCTTTCTGCTATGCTCTACTTTCAACAAACCTCTGACATAAGCAATGATATTCCTCATTACTTAGTCTTTTCTGAATTTGTCTTGAATTTCTGGCAGCTCTCTGTTGATGGACAGCTACAATTAATTTTTTAAATTATTTTCAGCACAATTTTATATGCATGTGTTGTTAATAATTTTGTTCAATAATTTTTACCTTCTGTTGAGTCACCTTTGGAATGGGCACAGATATGCAGATATGAATCTTTTTCCAGTTGAATGCCCAGGTGGTTCTCTTTCCAACTTCTTGGCATAGATAGGTGAGCACCTCCAGCTTGGCAGTTGCATCCATTTGTTGAAACATCTCCATTGGCATTCCATCAATTTCGGTAGTGCCATCAGTGTGGCTTGAACTCCCTGCAATACCATTGGTTTTTGAACGTCTGCTAGCTCTTGGAATGCTGAAAAATGCTTTCTCAGTAGAATGACTCTATCTAATTATTTTATCCCTGACCCCACCTTCCTTTTTAATGCTTCCTATATTGTTCAATATTTCTCCTGGAGAATGCGTCAACCTTACAAATCAAGGCTTTATTTTTTTGTCTTTTGTTGTTTCAGCTTGAACTTTGCAGAATATCTTATTTACTTCTGTCAAGACTATCTAGCCCTAGATCTTTGCATATTTTATTATAATACATTCATTTGACTTTCCCAGCTGTCCTTTTTTCTCTTTACTTTTTTATTTCATAATTTCTTCCATTTGATTTAGTTCTTTATTAAAAAACTGGTTTCAAAAAAAAATCTAGTTTCAGACTCTCTTCTGAGATCCACTTTGGTCTTTTCCTTTGTTCTTGTCTTTTTAATTATGCTTTTCTTTCTGTACATATATCACATTTAGAGTCCAGAGCATCAAATATGTTCGTGAGATGGTCTCTAAATTCAAGGAGGCTGTACTCAAAATTATGTTTTGGGTTTTATGGGCTTAGTTTGATTTTCCTTAACGTCAACCTGAGTTTGCATGTGAGCAATTGAAGGCAACTGGCCTGGTTTAACCTGATGCCATAGAGCTTCTGCATTGTCTCTTCCTACAGACAGATGCAGTTTGATTCCACCTCTCAAGAGCCATACATATGCTGTTTATTTGGTTGAAGAAATTTTGCAATGAACAATTCATTATAATTCGTAGGTAGACTTATTTTAATTTTCTTATAAAATTCTATCATGTGATTTCCAGCTTGGTTCCTTGGTAAGGCTATTTTTTTTCAATAATTTTACTGGGGACTCTTGCAGCTCCTATAACATTCAATGCATCCTTTGTATCAAGCATATTTGCACACATGTTGTCATCTTCATTTGCAATTATTTTCTACTTGAGCCCTTGGTATAAGCTCCTCTTTCCCTCTCTCTTTTTTTAAGTCATTCCATTGAGGGACCGTACAACTCCCATCACGATCAACACACATGTCAATTTTATTTTATGCATACCCCATTTGCACACCTGTCGCCATCTTCACCCCCAAACGTGCTCCCTCCACTTAGGCCCCCAGTACCAGCTCCCCATATTTCCCCTTCCACTCTCCTCCCCCTTCCCCATGAACCCTTAAAAACTTATGCATTGCTATTACTTTTATATATTGTACTCAGAACACTGTGTCTCTTCACCCACTTCTCCACTGTCTGTATTCCAAAGAGATCATATGCAGATCCCTGAAATTGGTTACCCCCTTCCACTCCACCTCTCCCTCCACCCTCCTGGTATCACGATAACAACCACTGGTCTGGAAGGGATCATCTGTCCTGAATTCCCCATGGTTCCGACCCAACTCCAGTGTACATCCCCTGGTCTAGCCGGGTTCGCAAGGTAGAACTGGGATCATGATAGTGGGTGGGGGCAAGTATTTGGGAACTAGAGGAAAGTTTTATACCTCATTGTTGCCACACTGTAGCCTGACCGACCTCTCTCCTCCCTGCAACTCCTCTGTGAGGGGGTGCTGCTTCACCTATTGCTGGCCTTTGCATCCCCAATCTGTACTCCTCCTCCTTTATAATGATACAATTTTTAGTTCTTTGATGCCTGATACCTGGTCCCTTCGATACCTCATAGTCACACAAGTTGGTGTGCTTCTTTTATATGGGCTTTGTTGCTTCTGAGCTAGATGGCCCTTTGTTTACTTTCAAGTGTTTAAGATCCCAGATGCTATATGTTTTGGTAGCTGGGCACTATCAGCATTCTTCACCACATTTGCTTATGCACCCATTTGTCATCAGCAGTCATATCAGTGAGGTGAACATGCAGTGTTATAATTTTTAGTTCTTACTGCTGGTAACTGATCATTTTGGCACCTCATGGTCACACAGGTTGGTGTTTTTCTCCCATGTGGGAGGTGTTGCTTCTCAGCTAGATGGTCACTTGTTTACTTTCAAGCCTTTAAGACCCCAGACACTATATCTTTTGAGAGCTGGGCACCATCCTTCTTCTTCGTTACCTTTGTTTATGCACACATTTGTTTTCAGTGATCATTTCAGGAAGGTGAGCGTCATGGAATAGGTAAGGCCATTTTTTCCAAGCTGGAATTTCTTCCTTGTTGTTTCCAACTTTCCTATTCCAATCGCCAGTAATTATCAATGTATTTTGATTGATATGTGTTAACATCTATGTGAACAATTTCAATTGGAAGAATTTGATAGAACTCTTCAATTTCTTTATGACTAGCTTTAGTGGTTGCTACATAAATTTAAATAATAGTCCTATGAATTGTTTTTCTTGTTGGCTTAAGAATATTATCCTACCACAGACAGCATTAGCATTGTACCTCAAAAAAGATCTTGAAATATCCTTCTTGCTGATGAATGTGATGGGATTCTTCTTCAATTTATCATTCTTCCTGGTATAGTAGACCATAGTCTACCTCAAAATGCCCAGTACCAATCCATTGTAGCTCAGTAATACATAGGATATGAATCTTTATGCATCCTCATTTTATTTTTTACAACTTCCAACATTTTAAAATTCTTACATATTAAATTCTTACATTTTAAAATTCTAACATTTTGATTGTTACTGGACTGTTTTCAGCTGTCTCTTCTCATTTGGGGTGTTTCTTCTCATTTCATCCATGAATTAAGGTGTAGAAAACTTTGCTCCATCTACCTCATTAAGAAGACAGTTCTTTCTCAGCTATATTTTGAGGGCATTTCAATCTGAAGGGCACTGAAAAGAGGGCTTCTCTTCTGGCTTTAAGACAGGTAATGTTCTCCATAAAGTTTTCGGTGGCTACCCTTTCAGTAGTGGTCTTTCTCTTCCTTGTTTCTAGTCAAAATTTGTCTGGAAGTGCTGTTCAAACCTGTCCATTTTGGATGGCCCTATTAAGATTTGAATTACAATGACATAGCTTTCAGCATCCCAGCAAAACCTCAGGTACCACAGAATGACATAGTAACAGATGAGTGATGGTATGATTATGTAGGCCAGTGGAAAAAGACTAAAGTGGAAAACAAAAGCCTTGGCCCTCCCCTGGTATCTACTACTGTTTGGCTGTGGGACCTGTATCAAAACCCTTCACATTCCTGAGTTATGGTAGCCCCACTTATAAGACAAAGTGTTGTAACTAGATGATCTCTAAAAATAAATAAATTAATAATTATATATCTGTGTACATATATTTTAGTTTTTATAAATAAGTATATATATTTCTAAGAACCTCTCAACCTGAAAACCTATGAATAATTTTAATATTATTTTTATTAAGAGAATCACTTTACCATTGAGAATTTCAAATGTTTTTATAATAAAGTCCCAGAATCAAGGGCAATAATATATTTGCAATAGAAAGTTCATTAGCATATTTTGATAGTTTTTTAATCATTTTTGCATGTGTTAAAATGAAACATTTGGTAAAAATTAAACATTATATGCAAATGAGTGCAACAAACCTAGTTTTGGAATAATAATTCATTATCTTCTTTATAATATGTGTGAGTGGCTTCTTTGCTTTTCTCAGTCACTGTAGCTATTAAGGCAACACGTTGGAAGTTTACCAAGAAAATATCACAGAGAAACAGAAAACCAAACTAGTTTCTCTGGAGCTGATTCTGATGCATCGTGACCCTATATGACAGTGTAGAATAGCCCTCTAGGGGCTCCAAGGGAGGAAACCCTTACCGAAACAGTTTACACAGCATTCTTCGAGGGTTAAGCTACTGAACTTGAGCCCTCAGCCTTTCAGCAAATATCCCAGAACTTAACCATCACACCATCAGGGATCCTTAAATATAGCAGTGAATATTCATTTGCATGAATATCAGAGTTCTACGGTTTGAAAATTATAGCTGTCTATAGGTGACAAGACAGTCACTTGATACTCCTGTATAATGTTGTCAGTGAAATCTAATGAACATGTAGGACATATATGAGGATTTGTAACTTTTTCCTATTTTATTTTTTTCTGAAAGAGCAAATGTGTTCATAGCAAAAGGATTTCACAGTAACGTACTGTTAAAATAGGTGTTTCTTTCTTCCAATGTAAATTACTTTGGCAAATATTCAATCATATAATTATAACATTTAATTGTAAGGAAAGGATACTTCAATGCCTTCTTTTTATAGGTTATTAAGTTTAGACCTAGAAACGCCTAACAACTTGCACATGGTTATACAGTTACTGACTAGTACAAGAATCCAAGTCTTTCAACATGTTTATGTATTTCTACATATATTATTATATAAACACAAGAATATGATTGTGTATATATGTAAATATATGTAAATAAATGCTATTATTGTTAGAGTCATCAAGTTGCCTATGACTCATGGAAATTTTATGTATATTATGCTTACAGTCATTGGTGTATTTGAGCCCATTGTTATAGTTATTGTGAAAAACACTTCTTAGACAGTTTCTTCATTTTAACTGGCAAAATACTTTACAAGTAATACATATACATGTACATATTTCAAGATCTAGCTTGAAATACAATGCTGTCTGTTGTGGTTATATGTATGTGTGTATATATATGTGTGTGTGTATATATATGTGTGTATATATATATTTATTTACAAGCAAGCCCAGTTAATACAAGTGCTGTTCAAATTTACTCAGACACCACTAAAGCTAATGATGAAACTGAAAAGCTGAAATCAATCCAATATAAAAGCAAAAACCATTGCTAATTATTGCAAGAACCATTGCTAGCATTTGAAATGCAAAGTTTGGAACAATGAGGAAGTAACAGGAATTGGAAGATAATAACGTTGGTGATAAAAATTAAGCTGGAGGTACTATGATAGAATTTTGCAAGACTAATGGTTTACCTCTTTCCAACAACATAAACATAAAAACATAAAACACAAAAAGTGGCTCTAGACATTGGCCTTGCCAAATGGAATAGAAAAAAATCAAATTGACTACATCTGTGGGAAGAGACAGTGTATAAGTTAAATGCCATCAGCAAAGACAAAACCAATGACTTACTGTGGCACATACCACAATTGTTAACATGTAAATCTAAACTGAAGTTGAAGAAAGTGAAAATAAGCCCACAAGAGTCAAAATATAGCCTTTGATGTACTCCACTTCAATTGAGAACAGATTTGACTGAACCTAAATAATAGAAGATCTGAGGAACTATGGGATGACATCTAGAAAGAAAGCAAAATATCATGAAACAGACCAAGATGAAGAAAATATTAATGTGAATCAAACTTTCTTTTGAGCAGCTAAAGGAAATGAAGGAAATGGTAATGGGAGCAGATCAGAAAATTCCAAAGGGTACCTTAAGAAGTGAAAACAAAGCATTATGATGAAAGGCAAAAAGACCTGGTATTAGAAAATCAAGCAGGAAGAGCACATATAACATACTTCAAACTTAAAGAACTAAAGAAGGAAGATATTCAAGTTCTTTATTAATAATGTTGAAGGATATTATGGGGAAAATATGGAAAGATATGGGAACCATCCAAAGGAAATAGAAGAAATATACAGAGTCACTGTATTGAAATGACCTGATCCATATTTAACTACTTCAAGATGTAGCATATTATCAAGAACCAATAGTACAGAAGAAGAAAGTCCAAGCTGAACTGAAAGCACTAGTGGAAAAATAATCATTTATAGGAATTCACTGAATAGCAGCCAAAAAAAAAATACCAACCAAAAATGTTTCTACAAGCTGATGGACGATTGGAAGCACTCATGTGTCTATACCAAGAAATTTGGAAGAAAATTTCCTGGCAAACTGATCAGAAGAAATTCACATGTATGCTCATTTGAAGAAAGATGATTGAACAAAATCAAGAAATTATCTAACATTTAGATCATATGAAAGTAGACGTTTGATGAAGGTACTAATACAACAATTAACTGCAGTACATCAATAGGGAGCTACCAAAAAGTCAAGCTGGATTCAGAAGATGATTTGGCTCCAGGGAATATAATTGTTGATGTCAGATGAAAAAAGCAGAGAATATCAGAAAAAAATTTTCTTATATTGCATTGCTATACAAAGGCATTGAATTCTGTGGCTCCTTAAACACAACAAATAACATTTCAAAGAATAGGAATTCAAGAACAATTTATTGTGCTCAGATGGAACTTGCACTTGAACCAAAAGGAAGTCATTTGAATACAGCAAAGAAATACTGCATAGTTAAAAATCAGGAAAGTATTAGGAAGAAATATATGTAACCTTCCACCATACCTAATCAAACAATATGAGAAGTTGGATTATATGAAGAAAAATATGACATCAAGATTGAAGAAAGGCTCATTATGGAGACAACTTGAACTTGCTTGCTGAAAGCAAGGAGGACTTGAGACACTTGATGGTGAAGGTCAAAGACTGCAGCTTTCCCTATAGATTACAACTCAATATAAAGAAAACTAAACACCTCACTACTGGACCAATAGACAGCATCATGATACACAAAGAAAAGACTAAAGTTGTTATGGCTTTTGGTTACTCAAATCTACAATCAATGCTCTTGGAAGAAACAAAGAATCAAAGGACACATTGCATTCGACAAAGCTGTCACACAGAACTCTTGAAAGTGCTGAAGAGCGAGGCTATCACTCTGCGGACTAAAATGAGTCTGACTCAAAACATAGTAATTTTCAAATAATTTATATGTGTGTGAAAGTTTGACAATGATAAGAGAAATGGCAGAAGAATGAACTCATTTGGATTATGGTATTGAAGGAGAATGTTGAAAGTATCATCATCTGTCAGAGGAACCAGCATATCTGTCTTGAACTAAGTACTGCTGGTGAGCTTCTTAGGATCAAGGATGGTGAGACTTTATCGCAAGTACTTTGGACACGTGATCATGAGGGACCCATCCCTGGAGAAGACCGTCATACTCACTAAAGCATAGGATCAGCAAAAAGGTGTAAGACATTCAACCAGATGGATTGACACAGTGAGTACAACGATATTTTCAAACATAACAGGCATTTGAACTGGCAGTGTTTCACTCTGCCATATAGAAAGTTGCTTTGAGCTAGAACAGACTAAATGTTGCCTAACAGCAACAGCAACAACAAAAACAACACACATACACACACACACGAGGACTTCAAAAATTTCTTGGAAAATTTCTGTAATCTCAATTAAATTGTTCATGAACTTTTGAAGCATCCACATGTATACTATATACATCATGTACACACATGTGGTTAAGGCAAACATATTTCTAGTCTGGTCTCACTTTATACCTGTACAGCTTGATCAGATATATTCCCAAGAAAAGATGCTTAAACACAGACAGGCCAGCAGTGCACACCTGCAGACAAGTTCTCTCAGTCACACTGGTTTTAGTCTTAATAAGTCTAAAGTCGAGGTACAATCAAAATAGTGGCTTCTGTGAGATCTGCTGCCCAGTTTTATCTCAAAAGAGCGGTCAACTCAGGTGATGGCAATTTTGTGGCGAAGATTCCCAGTAGGCAATTTTAATAACTTTTCTCAAAGGACACAGGAAAATCAAAGGAATTTATTATGAAAAAAAGTTTTAATAAAATTGAAAATTGCATCAGTGAAAAAAATGCTAAGGTAGTAGTGTCAATGATTTTTTAAATCTTTAACGTGTATCTTTCATTCCTTTGAGGATATCAAGGATTGTCCTGTGTGAACTTTGCTGGAAAACCTTATCATATCAGTCTTAATCCCTCATCTTAACCCTTCATACTTCTTTTTGTCCCCCAAACTGAAACAACTTGGAAACTAAGATAGTTTGAGTCCTTAGAGGACTCCAGACCTGCTGTTTTGAAGTGGTGTAAATTGAAGAACACAAAATTCTTTGGTGTCAGGTTAGAGAGATGGAAATATATAGCCTTCAGAAGTGTGTATAACTTGATAAAGGATATCTTATGAAACAGCAGCTACATATTTTGGTGTTTTTGTTTAATAAATGCCTTTATGATTATGTAGTAATGCTTTTTATTTACATATATATAAATATATCCATATAACTAGTAATATATACATATAGGTTGATCATAGTCCTATCTAATCCCTATCTTTTTCTGGGGTATCTACCACAGCCAAATAATCATCTTTCTGCTACACTGTTAGGCTTTTTGACAAAGTGCCCCTCACCAAGAAAAAACTAAAGTTTGCTGCTTTGTGCCATCATTTGCTTAGAAATTTCATTTAGGTAGATTTTTTTTTTGTATTTTAATAAGTTGTACATTCCTTGAGAAGTGGGACTATTCTTTCCATATCTGAAAATACCTAAAAGGTTAGTATAAAACAGAATGGGTGAAACATAAAAGAGGCTTAAAAACTAAACGACTCAGCCAACTGATTTTAGTGATGTTAGTGGTTTGCCTAAGAACGTAGAGCTAGTAGGAGAGAGAGTTCTGTTAACACATGTAGAATGTTCAAAGGTGAATAGTATGAGGAAAGCCCTGTATTAGGGCATGCAGTGATTGCACTTTCGTGACTTGTCGTGGCTGTTGTTTGGTGCTGTTGAGTCGGCTCTGACTCCCAGTGACCTCATAGTAAAAAAGAATAAAATACTTCCCGGTCCTGTGACATTCTCAATTTTTTTGTTTGTGTGTGACTAAGAAAATGAAACCTTAGCCTAATTCTACTTCATTAAAAATACCTTTATATTAGGTAATAGACTATCCATATATTTTACTGCCTCTTTAGATAGTCTCTGTGTAGCCCCCACAAGTAGGGAAAAGCCGCTAAGTTTCAGCCTATATGAAGACAAGTAAACAATCTTCTCCCACTTTTGCCACCATGCCTAGCTCGCCCAGCCTTATTCTCTTCAAAGGTGCACCATAGGATATGAGCATGGATACCGATCACTAGTGTTTGGATTTGAATCCTTGCCCTTCCAAATAGCTGTGCCACTTTGGGCAAGTTAATTAGATTTTCTGAACTTTATCTCACTTGTAAAATGAAGTTAACTATGACTGCTCCATATGATCGTTCACAGTACAATAAATGTGACAATCTAGAACAGTGTTTTAGAAATAAAACATTCACATAGTAAGTGATCTATAAAGATAAATCACAACAGTCATAGTTGTAGTGTTTAAGCAACATATGAGGGGAACAAGATCCTTCTAACATTGCCTGAATCGTTTGTATTATGATAATTATGACCTAGGAGAACCTGGTTGGTGCGACTGGTTAATGTACCAGGCTACTAACTGAAAGTTTGGAGGTTCAAAAGCACCCAGAAGCAATTTGGAAGAAATCCCTAATATTCTATTGCTGAAAAGTTAGTCACTGAAAACACCATGGGACTTGGTTCTACTCTGATCCACATGAAGTCTCCATGAGTCAGAACCAACTTGATGAAAACTGATAAATACTAACCAGAGTAATTATAACATGCTTCCATTATGGGCAGTCTCAGATGCTGTGAATTGCATGCTCTGTGTACTGTAATGTTCATTTGAATCACATTTCACTTTACAGATATGAAAACTGAGCTTCGTATTGCAGACTCTATCCTTTCCAAGAAATTTCACAATTGGGTTATCTATTCACTGAGATGGATACTTTTTGTATATTTTTAAGACAAGAAAATGGCATTCTTTTCTTACTTATAATATCATTGAGACCATTTATTTTGACTATTTAGTGTACTGCTCATGGCTCTTCCTCTCTGGACCCAATATACCCTTCTAGACTCATCTCAATGTACTCATCCACATGAAAAATGCATTTCAGTCACTCTTCTATTCTCATTGTTTCATGATTATGCTGTTATTTCACGCTCCCATGCTAACTCCAACTAGAATTTAAGACCCAGCTATGGTTTACTCCAGCCACCTCAGTAAAATGGTTGCCATTTTGTTGTGACTGTTACTTGTGATCACGTAGCTTCTGATTCATGATTGGTCCATGTGGCTGGGGTAGACGTCTCCCGAGGCTTGTCAAGGTTGTGACATTTCAGAAGGAGATCACCAGGTCTATCTATCTTCCTCTAGGTGAGATTGAACCACCAACCTTTCAGTGAATAGTTAAATACTTAATCATTTAGGCCACTCAGGAACTCAGAACTTCCTTATTTATGCCCAGTACCTTGTTCCAGGCAGCCATGCCACATTCAGTGATTCCTCACTTTGCAGCATTTGCTTTTATGGATGGTGAATGATTTTGCTCAATGATCTCACCTACCTGCCATCCTTCAAAACCAGAAGGCAGATTCCATGTCCTTTACAATCCTAGAGCAGATTGCAGTGCAGGTTTTCAATGACTACTCATCGAATTGATGGACAGTATGGGTTAAGGAGTCTAGGTGGCACAAGCTGTTTGCAATTAGGTGCTAAGCTACAGGTTGACTGTTCCAACCTACCCAATGACTCCTCAGAAGAAAGGACCCCCAATTGTTTCTGTGAAGTTTCATAAACCCTATGGAAGAGTTCTACTCTGTCATGCAGGACATTATCATGAGTCAGAGGCTGATTTGCTAGCAGCTAATAACAATGTTCGAGTTATTATAGTAAATAGTATTGAAAGTAAAATAATACCTCGCTGACAAAAATATGAATTAAAATTGTGCAAATGATTCTAAATTTCCTTGTCACCGTGAGGTTTTATGGTCTTGTCACTCACATGTTCAAATAAAATTCCTTGCATTAGGAGTTAGAAATAAAAGTAAAAGCAGAAACAGCCAAGCTCTCAAACATATTTGAGCTCATACACATCCCATCCAACCTAGGCCCAAGCAGGGAGTCATGAGCACACACACACATCTGGAATGATTCTCTCCCCTCTGCCTTGGCAGAATCCCTGTGGCTTTTCAGCAGACCGTGCATGAGGGTATCTATAAATAATCACCCAAATGTGATGCCACCCAGCCCGCCAGCTTAAATATAGACATTGGATTAGCTCCAGGGAGGAGGGGACAAGTGGTTCCCAACTAAAAGAGATTGTTATGAATTCCATTTACTGCATGAAAATGTACAGTGGATGTTTCTTTCCACAACGACACCAAAATAGCAATTAACACAAGACTAATGTTATAGTTCCTACTGTCTTCCCTGCTTAATGTCGCTCCCATCTGTATCCCAATCCAGATGCCATCGTGTCTAAGCATGTATGTCAATGGACAACTCTCCTCACACCTGTTCCCATGTACCTGCACATGCCCCCAAGTACTACCGCCTCTGCTTCTCTTTGAGAGTGGTGCCATGTGAGTTACAACAAATCATCTTTCACTTATATATATTCGATATGAGTAGAAAAATAGAAAGAACTGACCTCTGACATCAGAAAGACTGGGTTTGTATTCTCACTTCACAACTAACTTGCTGTGTTTTCTTGGACACTCTAAGTGCATTATAGGGTCACTAGTAGACTCTGGGCAAAATAACTCATTTCTTATCACTTTATAATCCCATTTTATAGAACTCTGGAGATTAAAATGATCATTATTGATGATCGGGTCCACTGCTTACATTTAATAGATGATGAAATTGAGGGTTAGGGAGGTAAATAATTTGTTACTGAGGTGTCAGATGGAATTAGAGACTGAAGTAGCACTGGGATTTACCTTTACTTCCCTCAGAACCAAGGTTTTTCCTGGCATCACTTATTCATGCATGCATGCATGCATGCATTATGTGTATGCATGTCTTGAATATTTGTTAAGCAACCATCAAGCTATAGATATTGAAGTTATGGTAAATACCACACCTCTCTCACATACCACCAAAGTATTCTCAGTTCATCATGGGACATAGCATACAATAATGACTAATATTTTTAACTTGCTCCATAATCCACTGAGTACCGGGAACTGTTTTAAGTACTGTATGTGAATTGACTCATTTAATGTTCCACAAACCATCAGGGTTATATATTATTACCATCCCAGATTTACCTATGAGGAAAACATAGGTATTCGGTGTTTAAATCATTTTCTCAGTTTATACAATTAATACATGATTGTTCCAGGAATTGACCTATGTAGTGTAATTCTCAAATGCACACTACAAATCAACAAATTTCCCCTCCTTGATGCAGATATATGACCAGTGTGACAATTCAGGGAAACACAAGAACTGTAGGAGTTCAACACTGGGCCACCAAAACCATCCAGTGGGACTCAGAGAACACTTAGTAGAATAGCTAATTTTAGAAGTACGTTACCCATATGATACTGATAATCATGAAGATGGTATAAGATCCAAAGCATTTCATTTTGGTTGATGTAAGGTTAACATGAGTTGGAGTTGATTCAAACAGCAACTATGAACTATGTCAACAATAACCAGATGACATTGCTATCCATTGGATTATTGTTGTTAGGTTCCCTTTAGTTGATTTCTATTCATTGTGATCCTCCATACAACAGAAAAAAATGCCTAGGCCTATGTCATCCTTACAGTTGTTCAGATGGTTGAGCCCATTGTGGCAGCCACTATGTCAACCCATCTTATTGAAAGTCATCCCTTTTCTGTTGACCTTTCACTTTACCACGCATGATATAATGATATCCTTCAGCAGGGATTGGTCTCTACTGAAAACATGTCCAAAGTACATGGGACATGTACTAGCCTCTAAGAGTCATTCTGATTGTATGTCTTCCAAGACATATTTGTTTCTTCTTTTGGCAGTCCATGATATTTTCAATATTCTACATTGCACCATAATTCTAATACATTGATTCTTAGTTCTTTCCTTCCCGATGCCCAACTTTCACATGCAGGTGTTGTTGTTGTTGTCAGGCACCATCAAGTCAAATCTGAGGCATAAGTACACTATGAACAACTGAATGAAACCTTTCCCAGGCCTGAGCCCTCTCACAATTGCTCTTATGCTTAGTCCATTGTTGCAGACACTGTGTCAATCCGTCCTGTGCAGGGCCTTTATTTCATCACCCCACTACTTTACCAAGCAGCATGTCCTTCTCCAGCAACTGGTTCCCCTGATAACATGTTCAAATTACATGAGACAAAGTCTTAGCACCCCTGCCTCTAATGAGCATTCTAGTGTTACTTCCCCTGGGATAGATTTGTTTGTTCTTTTGGTAGTCCATAATGCTTTCAATATTTCTCATCAACACTATAGTTCAAACACATCAGTTCTTCTTATCACTTTTTCATTCAGTGCCCAACTTTCACAGCTTATGAGATGACCTGAGTCAGGTGCACCTTAATCTTCCAAGTAACATCCTTTCTTTTCAACACTTTAAGGAGGGAAGCAGGTGTGTCAGGCAGGGTTCTCTTAGAGAAATAAAATTCAGGACACTAGTAATGCCTTTCTATATACTTATATACTGAGAAAGATAATATATAAGATAAAAAGATAATAAGTTAACTATAAAACAATACAGATTGCTCGGTGCAACTCACTTAAGATATATAAAATAAAAAGAGAAAAAGTTAACTAAAAAGCAATACAGATTGCTCAGTGCAACTCACTTGCATGAGGCAACTACAAGACTAGCAGTCCTTCAATTCTTGAGGGCCACTGAATAGTCCTCTGTAGAGCAATCCAGGCTATCTGGTTACAGGCCGCAAACAGCAGAGCAACAGTCACCAACTGTCGCCAACAGTCAGCCAGATAACAGAGTTCAACAGTCCCCAGCTCAAGAGATGTATATCCAAGAAGCGTGTCGAAGTAGGGCTTGAAGGATCCTCAACTCACAGTAACACAGTCCACAATTAGGTGTCCCACAGGTAGTGTTGCTTGAAGGTCCAGGCACAGGATGAACAAGGCCGCTCTCTGGTCCGAAGATCAGGAAACAACAGAGCGAGAGGGCGGGACTTGCGAAGCACTTCCTATATCTGCCCTTCAATTCATCCCACATGTTCATTGGCTGTGCTGTCACAACAGATCCACCAATCTCCTGTGGCCATGTTGGCATAACAAACCGACCCATCACAGCAGGCTTACGCCATACGATGCATTGTTGGATCTGTTGACTGCTGCGTCCTTGGGAAATGATTGTTGATCCAAGCAGGACAAAATCCTTGGCAACTTCAATATTTTTCTCCATCAATCATGTTGCTACTTAATGTTCCAGTTGTTAGAATTTGTCTTTCATAACATTGGGTTGTAATCCATACTGAAGGCTGGCAATCTTCATCAGCAAGTGTTTCAAGTCTTCCTCATTTTTAATAAGCAATATTGTATAATCTGCATATCACAGGTTGTTAATAAACTCTCCTATGATCTTGAGACAATGTACTTCAACATCTAATCCAGCTTCTCTGATTATTCTCCAACATACACATGGAATAAGTGCAAGTATAGTAACAAGATACGACCCTGGCACCCACCTCTCCTGATTTTAAGAGTCTGAAATATTGTTAACTCTATAGTTCAAAATTTTGCAGAATTGCACAAGACTATAAGATTGCAAGTGAATCATAGAAATTTCAGATAGGTAAGACTGACCTCAAGTTTTTTATAATTTGAAAGTCACTTTACGCAAGACAATTTTTACTTAAGCTGCACAGCACTGCCCTTATGTTGTGGGAAAGGCATGCATTATTATTTCAGTTTTACAAGTGAGAAGAACTATATCCAGAGAAATACTAGATTTCCTTAAATATGTTGAGCAAGTTGATGAAAGAACTGGGACTACGATATCATCCTCCCAAGAGTCTGGTGGGTGCTTCATACTCTATGCTACACCTCCCCTTTTCTATTCATCTAGAATACAATGGTTGGGGGGGAGAGGGGACTCAATAACTCAGAGAAACAAAAAATCAGTCTGCTCATCAGACCATCACTTGCAAACTTCTGATGTTGGAATCAAGGTGTGGTGTTGGCCTTTAATGTCAGTGAGATCTCAATTTAATCCTCAAACAATACTCTACATGGCATGGTTAAATGAGAGGCATTTGTTGCCCTAAGAGTGAGGCAGTAAAAAGTATTGGTTTGTAATCTTGCTCTGGGAGAAAGATTTACCAACCCCAGAGTGAGTATGAGCAAAAGGAAGCCACAGGTAAATTCATCTCTTTTTTTTTTCTTTTCAAAGAAAATGTGCTTTGGATCTAACAGAAGTTCTGACTGCATGACAAGAAAGTGATAACATTATCTGGTTGAAGCTTTCTTTAAAGACAGGCATGACATTCTCATCAGCCAACACGTAAACCTTAGTGGCCTCTAGCAACATTTCATTTTGAGGATACCATTTTGGGGGAGTGAGTCAAAAATGAAATGTACCTCTAAATAGATGAAACTGCTATATGAATCTGTTCGACAATGTGAACAGATTTAGATTACAATATCATCCAATGGTTCTTAACTTCTTTGAAGACATGTATCCATTTAAGGACATTATATAGAACCAAAGGCCTCTCACACAAAAATGTGAATGCAAACAAACACGCAAAGCATTCACACATTTTCAGGGAGATTTCACAGACTACTTTAAGATTTTCACATGGATGTCCTAGTGACCTGTAGAAAAAAGGATGAAAACGTCTCATTTTTAATTGTCTGATTACATGTGAGATGCATTGGCTTGGAGGTTTCCATAAGCAGAGTGTACACCTCATTTATTATTTTGCTCCCAGTGATTTGGGACATAGTAAGTATTTTAAAAAGTGGGTGAATTGTCCTGCTTTAATTCAAGTCTATTGTTGCATAATAAGCCACCTTAAAGCATAATGACTTGAAACAGTACCATTTATTAGCTCATGGTTCTGCAGATTTACAATCAGATTCAGCTCAACTGGGTAGTTCCTTTGGTATCAGGTAGGTTCTGTCATGTGACTGCATCAACTGAGAGATAGCTACAAGTTGTCTTTGTTGTTCTTGGCTAGGCTTGCTTTTATACTTGAGTCAACTTTGTTGACTCAGGTCTGGTTTACATGAACTTTCTTCAGCTAACAGCAACACATGTGCTGATTCACATGACAGGAGAAAACAGAAACAGTTCTTAGTTTCTGGGCACCTTGACTGTTTTCAGATGCTAAGGGCATCACTCTTGCTCTCCCTTGACCTATTTGTGTGCTGTATCTGTAAGAAACACAATCCTAGTTGGCCTTTAATAAGTATTCTGTGGCTCATATTGTCTTTCTTTCTCCCTCAACTGAAAAAAACTGAATTGTTAATCCACACAAATACATTGCTGGCTCAGTGAGGTTTAATATTCTGATTGGCTGTCAAGGATCACACTATCTATAGGTGGTATAGAGATTAGTAGTCCAGAGGCACTAGACAGTTCCATAGACACTAGGAAAATCTCAAAGCTATGACTATCACAAGGACAGGAATAAAGGGTATAAGACCAGTGGATACTGAGCAGACTGACTGCAGAAACCTAAGCTGTCTCTCAGATGATATATGGGAGTCACTTCCTCACCTTTCCACTCTCACCATCAGAATTTCTTAGAGGAAATAACTAGAGAATAAAGAAGGCTGTAGTTCCCGAAAACCAAAAAGGTGAAGCCAGAAAGACTGGAGATTTGGAGTGTTGCTATTAAAGTGATGTATGTGCAATAGAGGGAAAAAATACGCAGAAAACTTCCTGATCACCCTTCCTCCTACCAGAAGAAGAACTGCTTCCTTGGCCTCCCCGGTCCATCATCTATATTGTGATGACCTATTTAGTGAACTGTGTTTTTCACGTACATGTACAATCTATGAAGACAGAGGTCTCACGGGTACTGCTGCAATTCTTGCACTCATTCTTCATGGTTCTTGACATGTGGTAGGGTTTCATTTTATAAATGTTGATCCACTTTACTCACAATCCTCTTTTAAAGATAATATGGAATTCTGAGGAGGAAGCAATGGTGACAGGTGTAGGATGTAAGCATTCAATACAGTTCCCCTCACTCGATGGCTACCCACGAGAGTCCTTCCACTTCTCACAGTCTTCGATTCCTATTTTGATGGCCAGGCCAATGCTTTTCAAAGTGCTGTCAGGTTGCTATTGATGCATCTATAAAATGCAAGCGAATTTGATGTAGGTGGAAACGCCATGATTATAATCATAATAAAGGAGACGTGCTGTTCTTTTCAAGTCTTATTAACCTGGATTTTGTTTAAGAGGTTTCCAATTAGCTTCTTGTATCTTCACAGTTAACCTTTTCTGTGATTTTCTCTTCAGGATCTCTCTCCCCAAGCCCTTAGCCCTTATTTCTGCCGATGGAGTCTCATAGGAATAGCTGGAATCCAGCCTCCTGAATAACTCCTGAGCATGGGATAATTGCAATATAATTAATGAATTAAAAGAATGAAATGTTTTAAGTGCTTTCAATATTCCCTTTCCTATAATTATCTACAGGAAACATGTTCATTAACAATCTTATGCTGACAGCCCCTAGGCTCTGGATAAGCTAGCTCAGCTTCCAATAAGAAAATGAATTGATGACCTCCCTACCTCATGCCTACAATTTTGAGGGAGAGAGAGCAGAGGCTACAGCAGGACCATTACCTGGGAAGCCAGCTGACCACCTCGTGCTTCCTCCCGTGTCCTTGCTCACAGGGTACCTTGATTGCTCTCCTATACCAAGGACACTTTCTCTGCCCCTCTCCTCTCGACCTGGTTTACATATCCCTCCTGGTAACACAATGCTACTTGGCTCCTATGAAGTCGCCTATGTCTCATATTGTCTTCCCTTTGCCCTCAGCTAAAAAAGAGCTGAATCATTAATTCATATGCTTATGTTAATGGCTCAGATCCTTTAACGCTGGGCTTTGCAGCCAAAGGTAATATCATCCATGTTGGGGAGCCAGAGGCTGCTCAGAGACACAGGCTCTACAGCGCACTGCTGCCTGGGGCTTCATTTTACTTGACTTTTGAAGGGAATTATTTAATTATTTATATGAAACTAAAGTTTGATACTGTTTAGAGTACAATTCAAAATGCAGATCAGTTTTAAAGATTTACATATGCTTAACTGAGGCATGCTTTAATCCAGGCTCACAATTGTACCAGAAGTTGAGGATACAAGTCACAACATGGAGGCATTTTTAACCTGTGAGGTGGCTTTAGCATAGGCTATTGGGGCCAGCTCAACCCAACTAACATTTCACAAATGTGGTATTTGCATACATATGACAAACTATTAAGAGGCGCATTTTGAGGTAGGTTCCCTTCCCCTATGTTTTGAGTTTTACTCCTTTATTAGATGTGTGAGGTTCCTGCAATGTGCAAGATACCAAGCCATACCCAGTGCAGAACACATTGATGAATGGCATAAAGACTGTGAATTCAAAAGATTTTATAGATTGGTGGGGGAGATGAGATTTCTGTCTCTAAATAACTATAATAGAGACGAGGCTGTCAGAGAGGAATTGTAAAAGTTCTATGGAAGCCTAGAGGAGGCAGCTATTATCTACAGCTGAGGGGACCTGAGGGGGAAGAGGAAAGATTGTAGCTGGGCATTAAAGGATCAGTGAGGTTAGGGTGAACTGTATGCAGGGATGTGGCTGTCACAGTGACAGAGGAAGACATTATCACCAGAGATGGAGGGTCTGAACCCAGGCCACAGTGATTTGGTCAAAAAGGATCCTGAGGTAGGGCATGCTTGAGTTGATGCTTAGAGGAAGTGAGACTGGAATTGCATCTTGGGAAGAGTTTGGGTTGTGGAATAAGTTGTGCCACTTAAAAATATAGAATGTAGATTTTAGCTCCTATACCTGTGGGTAGAATGCCATTTGGGGTTTGGGCTTTCTTTGTCATGTTTCTATGGCCATATGAGGGTGGGTTGTACAGTAACCAAGCACCTGTGAGATATAAAAAGAAAAGATTAGGCACAGAAGTGAGGAAGTAGGGATGATGGAAGACAGGTGACACACAGCATGAGGATATAGCTTGAAAAGTCTTAAAATTAAAAAAGGAGGGGAAAAGAAGAAGAAACGGGAAGATGAGAAGAGGAAGTGAGATAAAATAAAAAGAGGTGAGAAGAGAAAAGAGAAGAAAAGGAAAAGAAACAGTTACAGGGAGTCAAGTTTTTGAGTCTCTCCAATTTTCACTGTTATTGTTCTGATGACGAAAAAAAAATCAAGCAAGAAGCAAAATTCAGACCAGAGTCAGAGAAAAGAAGGAGTTGAAAGAAGGAGTAAGTTTACCGAAGTGTACCTTTTGGAAAAACACTTCAGTCTACAAGGCCTGGCGGAATGTAGAACTGAACCACTTAAATCAGCTAATGGATAGTCTTGAACCATTGGCTAACTTCCCACTGGATCCTCTGCTATTGGCTAATTCTCTGTAGTGTACTTCCTCTTTGCAACCTTCCTCCTTTGTGCAACCTTGCACTCCAGGCTTCCTGCTATGACCTTGTCTCCAGATCCCAAACCCAACTGTCTAGTCCATGATTGTGGGTTTAGTGTGAACATCCTGTTTCTCCCCCTCAGCTTTTTCACTAGATACAGTCTCTTCCATTGATGGAGAAATTCACATTATCTTCCCTTCACCTTCCTTTGTGCTGGTGAAGTATGTAGAGAAACCCTTCTTCACTTCTCTTTTGTGTTATGATCTCTGCCATCATTACCTGTCCTCCCTTTGCCTGCCTCAGTCTAGCTAAGAAAAGGAAATCAACTAGTCCAGGGTATATTGGTGTGTGTATGTATGTAAGAAAGAGCTTTACATGAATAGTAATTATGTATTAAGAAAACATCTCATCCCAGTCCAGCTGAAGTCCATAAGTCCGATAATAGCCCATATACCATATATCCTGTATCAATCTATAAATTCCTCTTTGGGCTCATACAGCACATGCAATGACCCTGGATGCAGGAAGATACTAGGCCAGTGGGCAGAAAGTCTTGTCATCCAGTGGCAGAGGTCACACCTCAGTGCTGCC
Source organism: Nesogale talazaci (assembly GCA_004026705.1). Lineage (NCBI taxonomy): Eukaryota > Metazoa > Chordata > Mammalia > Afrosoricida > Tenrecidae > Nesogale > Nesogale talazaci. The sequence continues at coordinate 71,288 of PVJH01009979.1, forward strand.
AGAGGTCACCCCTGGCTCCTCCAGTTCAAGGGCTCCAGGTGGCTCCTCCAGCTCCACTGTTGGCTGCATCAGTGTCACTCCATGTGGCTTGTCAACAGGGAAGTCTCACAGGAAGTGAGGGTGCCCCATCTCCAGTAAGCTATTTATCTTCACAGGGCCTCCCAATGAGGTCATCAAGCTGTGACCTGCTTGACAGGCCAAACTTGACCCTTTTCCTCATGTTGACAGATTATGTAACTGCCACAAACAAAAATCAAAGCTGATAGTCAGGGAAATTTTACAAAAATATGCACTGAGAATGTCAGTCACAGGTTTGCCATAATATTGTCTTCATACAGTATATAGGACCTTGGTGCAGTGGAAGTTGATGACTTCCTCTCTACCAACAGCTCAATAATCTTGGGGTAGCTGCTTTCTCTTCTTAAAATACTATGAATCTTCGTCTTTTAAAATGTTTATTTTTTAATCATTTTATTGGGGGTTCATACATCACTTATCACAACTATGCCTACCCATATCATGCCAAGTACCTTTCCAAGCCTGCTGCCATTATCATTCTCAAACCATTTGCTTTTCCACCTGAGTCCTTAACATCAGCTTTGAAGAGGGGAAACCCTAGTAATGCATAATATATTACCTGGGTACCCTATGGGAGGCTGTACAAATTTGTGTTTGGGGCCCCTGATCTGGGAGGAGGACTTCCTGGGGACGCTGAGCAGATAAGTTGAGCAGGCAACCGATTTGAACAGCTGTCAACCTAACAGAAGGCGTTGGGATAAGTGGACAGCTTAAAGGTTTGTTGAGGTCAGAGATGGCAAGGACCTGGGCATGCTGCCATTCATGCCCTTGTTAGGAATCCTTGAAGTTGATACTGCATAGAGAGGAAGGCAGGTGCAGGTGCTCAGTGGAACCCAGAAGTAAAAGTAGTTCTTTTTCTAGACCCACCAGAAGTAAGAAACCTGATGCTCTGTTGGAAGTCAATTGAAGGTCTTTCAGCCCTCTGAGTCTAAGTCAAATGGTGCCATACATATTTTGTTGGTTTGTTTCTCACGTGACTCAATCAATTTTAGATTTATGTACATTTTGAACCAACAATCTTAATTGGAGTCTCAAGATAATGTTGTCACAGAATTAATAATGGAAGGCAAATGTTTCTGATGTCACAAATAAGACCAAGATGGTTTCTAGAAGTCAAATCACTTGCTATTTCTTCTCCTTCACCTCTTTGTGATCCTTTTCTTTGTCCTTATCATACCGCCCTTTTCTGGCTTGCAGCCTTCATGGCGCAGTGCTTATGCACTGCTCTGCGATCTGCATGGCTGGCACTTCAAAGCCACCAACAGCTCCACTGGAGAAAGACAAGGGTTTCCACTTCTCTAAAGAGTTATATTCTTGGAAATCCATAGGGGTTTATAGGAGTCAGCATCCACTAAATGACAGAGACTTGACTTCCACCAGCTTAGACAAGTTTCTTAATATCTCTGATATTCTGTACCCCTGATATTCTGAGCCAAAATGATAATAGTATTTGGTCCAGATAGTATTGCATGGATGAAGTTAGATAGAACATACAGGTCATTTAGCAGAAAGCCTGGTATTTATCCAAACTCAGTATTTTTTAACTGCTCTTCTAATTATTGTGGTTATTATTCCTGTACTACTTTCCTAGACAGCCTCTAGGTAGTAAATCTTTGGAGAAGTATTCCATCATTTCATAATTTTTCTGGTCATCTTGTCTCATTGTTATAAACTCTTGTAAGGTGTTTTTTTTTTTTTTTAAAGACTAAACTCAGACTCTTGGAAAGTGTATGTACTGCTCAGGGTTATTTGCTTTCAAGTGGTAGAAAGCCCACTCTAAGTGACTAAAGCAAAAATAAACAAATAAATAGTGTAGATTTGCATACAATGCATTGTGTGACTGGGGGAATTCCAGGACATGTTTGGGAATGCCCGCCTTCCAGAACTCAGCTCTGACAGTCTCTACGGGCATAATCATCTGCAGATACTGGATGGTCCCAAGGTGTCAGGTTCACATTTTACCAACTGAGTCACACCAGCAAGAAAGTGTTCCAACTAAAGTGTTAAAGTGAATACCATTAGCCTGGCATGCTGCAGTGCAGTGAATTATGAGATAGGTCCATTTTGGCCATAGTCTTTGTTACTGACAATAAACAACCTCATTTTCCTGATTGATCTGGGTAAGAGTGTAGGGGGAGATGCTGATTGGATGAAATGATTCAGCTGCAAGTGATTATAAATAAGGTTAATTGTCATTATCACCCTGCTGGGTATAAAATGAACCCATCAGACAAGGAGGGAGGAGGGATGTTATGCTTCTACAGAGAAGCCAAGAGTGAAACATGTTTTTTGGACTCTGAGATTCCTACACAAGAAATTCCTTAGTCCAATGACAGCTTTGACACCACAGGAGCCACAGAAGAGCAGCAACAGTAGAAGCTGTTGAGGTAGAGAATGAGGCAGAGAGGTGGCCTTCCCAGCCCACAGAGCAAAGACAGCTAAGTGATATTGGCCAGGAGGCTAGCTTGTCAAGTGGAGTGTCTCTGAGTACTTGATTGTGAGACCTGAGTTTACTGACCTAAAGAGCTGGAGGGCTTTTAGGTTGAGGTCTACGGCAGAGTGGCATGCTCTTGGGGGCATCCATTGCCTCTCCTCAGAGCTTTGTAATATTGCTTGAGCAAGGCAGAGGCCACACCAACAGACAAATGGCCAGAAAGAGACCTGCTTATGGCTATGGCAGCAAATAAACCTTCTTGACAGAAAAACTGTATCCTGAATATTTCTCACTTTAGTTATAACCCCTTAACTTCTCTAGTAAACACTACAATTGTGAGCATTGTCTCTGAGTTCTATGTGGCCCTTGCAATGAATTATCAGATCCAGATGAAAAGTAGAATTTTGAGAGGGATGGGTGGTATTAGAATTGGTAAAAAAAAAAAAGGTTGGAGTGGGGGGGGTCATGTCTGTCCTCAGCCTCCTAGGAATCAGCTTTCGGCATCTGAGGCTGAGCATAGTGGTTTTCCTTCTCCCTGGTGTAGCAGGAGAAGGACAGATGCCATTTTACTTTCCTGCAGATGTTGACATGAAATTCACCAGTGAGAGTAAGTTAATTTGTCCTGTCAGAGTGGTGCTCCCACTCTTGGAGTTAAGGGCTAAAATCATTCACAATCTCAAGGACTGAAACTACTAATTCTGTACGTCTGGGAGAGGATCTACCACAGATTTACAAAACTAAACTTTGAGAAGAATTCTAAGAATTTGTATTATAATAAGCCTTCCATGATTTACACTGAAGTTTGAGAACCTCTATTCTTATGAAATATTTCCAAAACATGGAAGACAGATATTGCATGAGTGGAAACAATTAAAGGTTACTGAAGTGCAGTGGGTTGCTATATGGCCATTTGAACAAAAGTCCTACCAAATGACTGGACAGACTATGCAAACATGAGGTGGACATGGCCTGTCACGGAAATTGGATAGCTTGCTAATCATGTAATGATGGCATTTTTGTGAGGGTGGGAACAGATAAATGTGTTTTATGGGATCCTAATATGGAGATTGATCAGTTCTACCATGCCCTCCTGGCTCAAAATGAGTCAACCCAGAGACAGAAAGAGGGACCATAGCAACAGTAAGAAAGAAGACCTGGGGTAAAGTATTTCTTTTAGATCTGGGATTCCTGTACTGAAAACTTCCTTGATCTAGGAAACAGAGTCCAGTGACACTGGAGAAAGCAGGAAACTCTGAGAATGAGTGGCAAAATTAGTGGACAAAGTAAGACCAAGAGATTAACCCAAGAGAGAGAGATGTGCTGATGGAATAGGGTGTCTCTGAGTACTTGGTAGAGCTATTGTCGATGGAGCTAAAACTGAGTGCCTCTCAGCCAAGGTTGACTGGTTGTCTCTGGGTACTTTCCAAGAGAGATAAAACAGCTTTGCAACACTTGGCCAAGCAGGGCAGAGATCAAGAAACCAGAAGGCCAAGAGGCTGAGGGCCAGAGAGAGGCATGCCAATAGGCACTGTAGAGCTGAGGCTGCCTAAGTCAGAGGACTACATCCTGATTCACTTCTGATCTTGAACTATAACTTAATACTTCCCTCAGAAACCTCAAAAATGTGAATAGTGCCTGTGAATTTCTTCAGTCCTTCTAACGAACTATTGAAATTATTAGAATAAAGAATCTCAAAGGATGGTGTCAGAAATGGTACATGATGCCAGAGAGTGGAAGCATATCTAACCTTCTGCCTCATAGGAATTGGTCTTGGGTTATTGAAACAGATCTGCAAACCCCCTTGTGAAGTTAAACTTAACTCTCACTGCAATCGAGTCAATGCTGACTTAGAGTGACTCCCTGTGGGTTTCTGAGAATGTAATGGGTTATGGGAATAGACAGTCCAGTCTTTCTTCCTCAGGCTACTGACGGTTTGAATTGCCAGTCATGTGGATCACAGCCCACTGCATAACCACTACACCACCAGGGCTCCATTTATGAAGCTAAATGTCTCCACCATGCCATTTTTACACCTACCATTGAGGGCCCTTTAATAGATCACGACGCCCATTTTGTGAGTGTGTAATCTGAAGCGATTACACAATGAGATGAGAGCAAGGTTATGTATCTAGCAAATCCAGGGATAGGTTTTAAAATCAGGTATTCTGGTTCCTAAGCCATTCCTAGAAAATTCTAAGATAAAATAAAAGAAGAAACTCCTTGCTGCAAGGCATTGCATCTGACTGTGTAGAGTGTTCATTTTTAAAAGAACCTTTCCACATAAGTAACCAATACCTAACAGTCGATTACCCAAATGCATTCTCAAGACTCAAGCTCCTTTACTGCTCTGGAGGGAATAAACTCCT
>PVJH01009980.1:0-76047 GCA_004026705.1 Nesogale talazaci
CTAAGTGCTACTCCAAGGGCAGTAAGTATGAGAGAGAGAAAGAGAGAGAGAGAGAGAGAGAGAGAGAGAGACACCCTTCTTTCTGGGCCAGCAGTCAGGACTGACTTCCTGGAAAAGGAGGGGCTTGATGAAGGCCTTGAAGAACGGTAGGCCTTACCAGGCATCTGTACAAGCATGCAAGATTCGGTCTAAATTGTCTAGGGAGGACTGACTAGGTCTGGTGCGAAAGGAGAGCACTGCTCCTGCAGCTAATGTGGAGAACCAGGAGGTGCCTTCTTACACCTTCCACAGTCTCGATGGAAAATTCAAGAACAGGAGGGCGGGGCGGGGAGGGGTGCTGTTTTCTGCTCTGCTAAGGGTGAGAAGTTGAGGCCAGCAAAGACCAGTGACCTGCCTAAGATGACCAGGCCGACCTGAACCTCAATCCCCTACTGACCATTGGGTGCTCCTTAAGCCTGTCATCGGCTTGGGCTTGACTCTTCTTCCTGTAAGATGGGCAGAGAGGGTCCAACTTCGTCAAGCCTACCCAGCAAGCACCCTGACTTCCCCTGCTGTGCCTTTATGGCTGAGCTCTGGGCTCAGGGCAGAGGCCCAGTTTGCAGGGACAGCAGCAGACAGTGGACTGATTCTGGGCTCAGAGTAGATGCTGGGTGGTTGAGACATGAGTAGAGGCAGTGCTCCCTGTGGAGCAGAGGGCTTCTGCTCGTAGCCATATCACTTGTCACCCATCACACACAGGGACTGTGTTCCACGTGAGCTCCCTGGGATTCCGGGGAGACAAGGAGGCACCCTTACGTGCACTGGCCAGAAAAAGAACAGACTCCGAAAGGTGCGGCAACTTTCCCAAGTTTGAACGTAGTGGTGGCAGAACCTAGACTTGCACCAACAAGCACAGCTCATCTTTCTTGGCTCTCCTCGGGCTCCTACCTCCCATGTTTTTTCTTCTTACAGCTCTCACAGGACCGGGAGCTTGTCTGCCATTGCTGCCCTGTGGCTGCCCCTCTGTTGTCTCTAGCATGTGACACAGGGCCCTTCATTGACGCCCAGGAAGGATTTGTTGAATGAAAGCCTGAGTGGCAGGATGAGGCCATCCTGTGAGATGGGCAGAGGGGTTTGGTTCTTATATTGGTTCTGACTTGGATCCAGAGAAGGGTGACATCTCCAAGGATGTGGGTCTTCTTTTGGTTTCTCTAGAGAAGCCACTAGGCCCTCATAGGATAGTGCTAACCTGTTGGGCTTCTAACTGCAAAGCCAGCAGGTTGAACCCACCAGTAGCTCTGAGGGAGAAAGACGGTGTTTGCTACCCCTGTAGAGAGTCATGGTCTCCAAAACCCCCGGGGCAGGGCCACCCCGTCCTGTAGAGTTAGCATGGGCCATCTCAACTTGATGGCAGTGAGAGTAGAGGTTTGTTTGGAACGGGGTGGGGGAGCACAGGTAGGAGCCCCTGACTCAAGATATGAAGATGTCTGTCTTGGACGGAGAACATCCAGAATTTTTCTGAGAAGCGAGTATGACAAGACTTCATCTCATGGATTTGCGAGATGCTTGGCAAAGCAGAGGGTCCGCAAAGAAAAAGAGGAGACACATCGGTATGGTGGATGCCGCGGTGTTGAGATGGTGCAGGAACCGGCAGCCTGTCGCCCTGTTTTACGTGGCGTCACTGTGAGGCACAATTGGCTCAGCAGTTTCTACAAGCATGGGGGCAAATCTGATGGACGACGGGGCTCCCACATGTTCAAGGAAAAAGGGAATGCAAAGATAATGCAATTTTCCCATGAGCTTTTTCAAGTTCCCATGTATGTGTGTGTGTGTGTTTGTGAAAGAGAGAGAGATAGAGAGAAAGAGAGAGAGCTCTCCCTGGGCGAAAGTTGAGGGAGGAAAGGATATAGGTATCTACTTCAAGGGATTGGCCCTTGAAATTATAGGATTTGCAGGTACCCAAACCATAAATCAGGCAGAAAGCCAGAGACTCCTGTAGCTTCTGTTCTCAGATCTACGGATTAGGCAATGAGAAGCGTGCAGGAGAGAGTGCAAGAACTCTGCTGGGAGGTCCATTTATCGTTGGGAGGCAGGCCACGCCGGAAGTAAGCTCCACATTCAGTTGAGACGAGCACATCAGATTGCATCCTGGAAAGTGATTATGTGGTATTTTGTTTATTTATTTTATTTTATTTATTTTTTTTGGGGGGGGCATCACTGCTCTCCGGTGGTGGGAGTAGGAGGCCCAGCCCCACTGCTGGAATTGAACCTCCGTCCCAGTGGGACACAGTCCCGCGCACAACCACTACGCCACCGGGGCTCAGCCCGATATTTTGTTAAGAAACAGCAACCAGTACAGCATACGGCCACACCCCTGAGACTCATAGCCTCTCTGCATGGACACATGAAATTTACCATCACAGTGGGCTCCTTTTCTCCTACACCTTCTGCCACAAGGACCTGCTGCTGCTGAAAGGTGTCCCCACGTCCCCTTGGCACATGGCTCCAGGTTGGAAGTGCCGTGAGGTCTCCTATCCTGGGGAGGTTGGCAGCCAGTGTGGACCCCTCAAGTAGAACTGGCCTTTCCTTAAAGGAGTTTGGGGCCGGAGCGGTTCAGTGGTAGACTCCCTCCCTACCTGGCAGTCACCACTCATCTGTTAATGGAGGCCTACATGTTACTCTGATGCTGTAGCGGTGTGGGCTGAGCTTCCAGAGGAAGATGGATTAGAAACGACTCCCTTCTCCACTGCTGAAGACCAGAGTGGAAATCCTGTTCCATGGGTGGCTGCAGGAGCAGTGCTTCATGGACACAGGATGGCCCAAAATTTAGGGGTCACACCAAGTGGCACAAAGAGGGACGATGAAGAGGAGCCCGAGGGCCTCTTTTCACAGGAAGGACCTTCTTAGGGAGCCTTTTGGGGCCAGTATCCAACATCTCAAGTCTTTCCACGGTTCAGCCCTGGCCTTTTCCTGAGGGAAGTTTCACCTAGGGGTCTTTCCAGAGGCACTTTGTCCTGGAGGGCAGGGGGCACCTGCTAGGAGCTGGTCTGGGAGTGAGACAGGTGACGAGTCTTCCTCCACACAGAGGGTCTGCACTTATCTTGCCAGTCAGCTGCAGCTGCAGCGTGGAGTACAGGCTGTGCCCTCTCCTGCCCACTGCCCACCAGGTGTCCAGGGTGGAGTGGGTGGTAAGGGCATTCCTCAGAGGCAGGGTCCCCCAGCTGCCTTTCTTTAACCTGTCCTGCCAGCCAGTCAAAAGCAGCTTTATTCATCTATCTATTTCTGTAAGGAGCTCTGGGAGCCCTGGTGGCGTAGTGGTTATGCCTTGAGCTGCTAAGCACAAGGTCAGCAGTTCGAAGCCACCCGCAGCCCTGTGGAGAAAGGTGAGGCTTTCCGCTCCTGTGAGCAGTCGCAGCCTTGGACACCCACAGGCGCAGTTCTCCTCTGCCTCGTAGAGTTGCTGCGCGTCAGAATCGAGTTTGTGGCAGTGGGGCAGAGTGGCACAGTGGGTTAAGCACCGGGCTGCTAAGGGAAAGGTTGGTGGTGGAAACTCACCCGCTGCTCCACGAGGGAAACAGGAGGCAGTCTGCTCCCGTAAAGATTACAGCCCAGGCGCCCTCCGGAACAGTCCTGCTCTGTCCTCTAGGGGCCTGTAACTCAGAATGAAATGGACTCCGTGGCAGTGCGAGCCATGGCACTGTTTCTTGTAAACTTCTCATTGTGAGGTGGATGGAAGTGTGCAGAGTGAGTCGGTTTTCCGCTCCAGAGTTCATGCACACATGTTTGATGTCATTGATCACAGTCATGCACAGTGACCAGCGCTCTCCCCACTTCTTCCCTGTGTTTCCTGCTTCCCTGCACCCTCCTTGGCTTTCCCTTCCTGCTTCAGAGCTTTTCCTCTGGGCAGTGTTGTCCTTTGGATCCTCGTGGACTGTCCCTTGGCTGAAAGGAGAGCCAAGGGGTGAGTTCAGGTCTAGATATGAAGGTGTCCGAGGGCCACAGTCTCAGGGTTCCACCATGAAAAGCAGCTGAGAAGGGCGGTGGACTGTGAGGCAACTTCTGGGGCTCGAGACACCTAAGGCCTCTTTCGGGTCTGGGGCCCTGTTTACTCCCTGAGGGGCCTTCTAGATGGTTCCATCCCCACCCCTCCCTGCTTTAGGACCCAGCACTTTTGGCTGCTTTTCTTGGCTCTTTGTAAGAGGGATGTTTCCATTATTTACTTATTAGAGAGGGGAAGAAACCAAACACTATTATTAATATTATTGCATTTTTTCAGGGAGAATTTTCCCTTCTTGGGTCATCGCATTGAGAGAAAACATTTCAGTCCTCTGACAAACTGGGACTCCCAGAGAGGGAGAGGGAGAGCGAGAGCCAAAATGTAAGCGCCCCAGAGCGGGACGGCCAAGTTCAGCGGCGGCTCCGTGGGCTCTGCAGGGCGGACAGAGCGCTCGCGCGTTTATTTTGGGTCGGCTGGTGGCAGCATATTTCAATCAGCTCCTCAGCGTTGTACATCTAACAGGCCCGGCGTTTATTGTGGTTTTGCCATCTGGTAGGTAGGAGGCCTGCAGCCCTCGCGGCTCCCTCGGTAACTACCAGTTTAAAGGAATTTGTTGGCTGTGTTTAAGAAGCCGCCACTAAAACACCATTAATCGCAGAGGCCTCTGGAGCGCTGAAAGCACTTCCACTTGTTTGGCCATCAGCTGGACGCGCGCAGCCGAAGGCTTCGTTTTCCAACACGGGGAAGCAACGCCCCGAGAGCGGCTCGGTCCAGACGTGCCCCCACCCCACGTCCACCGCCACGGACGGGGCTGTCGCTCACAGGGACCCGTGGGACAGAGTGGAACCAGTCTGTAGGGCTTTGGAAGCCGGGAATCTTCACCAAAACAGACCGCCGCGTCCGTCTCGCTCTGCGCAGCTGGTTGGAAGCACCAACCGCCCGGCTCACAGCTGAGCACTTTAGCCACTGCGCCACCCAAGGAGCTGCTGCTAACCCAGAGAAGAGCACTTCACTTGTGCTTCGAGGAATGCAGCTTTGGGAGCACACAGATGGGCTCCTGCCCTGCACAGCCCCAGAGAGCGAGGAGCAGGGCCACTAGCTCTTCGGTGTCCCGAGTTGCTAGGACACCAAGCCCCCCCGTTTTCCTGTCTCCTCCAGCATTTCCTGTTCCTGCCAGGTCTCTGCTTGACTTTGCCGCAGGAGGAGAAGTTGCAGGGGGCTCCTCTGACTCAGCCTGACGACGGAGTGCTGGGAAAGGTCCAGCACAAGCGGTTGACCTCTCCACTCACCTGTCCCTGAGACCTTCCCATGGCAGGGCTGGGTGAGCACTGGTGGCGGGGGAGAGGGACTGGGGCTCAAGGGCAGGGCCTGGGCACTGCATGCAGGCTGCTAGCATCTGGGACATCCAGCTCAGCCCAGATGACCTTGGTGGTCTTGTGTGTGGCAGGGTCAGGTTGGTGATGTGTGAGCTGTACCCACACTAACCCCTCAAGGGGTGGTGGTGGCATTATTGGGGCCACCTGGCACTAAGGGCACCATGTCCTTGTGGTCGGCACCAGGTAACTATTGTGAGGGAGGACAGGCCACCCTGTGCTCCAGACTGAGAGAGGCTGACACCTCTCAGACACAAAGTTAAGCCCCATACCATGTCGCCTTGGGGTGGCTCCTGGTGCTTTGGGGAAGGTGGCAGGCATGAGTACATACAGTGAGGGGGGTGGCAAGTAGTGGCACCTTGAGGAGCTGTCCCTTCTGTGCCCCGTGGCTGTCACCCCAGGATGTCGGAGCCCAGGGCATCAGCAGGGCCTCATGGGGATGGTGAGTGAGCTCAGAGCGCATCTGGAATTCACTAAGTTGCACTTGCCTTCATTAGGCAAATTGACTTCCCTATCCCTTAGCTCCTTTCAGCAAAGGGAATAATGAAATCCATTAATGGCCAGGCAATGACTTGCACAGTACTGCCTGGGGAGTCGGGGAGGACGGGGACTTCACTCGAGTTCAGACCCAGGATGGCTGGTGGGGCCCATTCTGCTTGATCTGGGGATGTTAGGACTGTTTGTGCGTTACAAGCTGGCCTGCTATCCACTCGGTCAGCAGTTGGGGACCAGCAGCAGCTCCCATGAGGAGCTCAGAGATGCTCCATGGGGCGCTGTGAGTTGGAACCATGGGTTATAGGCCTGTGGGCTGTTCTGGCCCTGGGCAGGGCCCATCCTCACCCTGGCCAGTTCTGCCTGACTTCTGCCTGATAGTTTCCTGGGTCAGGCACAGCCAAGTTTAGCTCGCTGTGTGTACAGTGCTGGCTGGTGTGGGGAGGCCTCAGCCCACACACAGCTGGTGTGGTCCTTTTCCGGTGGCATGTTGATTCATGTGACGGGGCACTGGGGCTAGCCCCCAAGCAGACCCACCACACAGCCACTACCAGCTACAGTGGCCACTTGTCCTACCCCAGGCATGTCATTCCACAACAACCCTACAGTTAGTCCTGCTGCACGATGAGAAGACTAAGGCTCCGAGGGGGGAAGTCTGTTTCATGCCCCTACCTCTCCTGGCTAGGAGAGTCCCCCATCCAGGTGGGCTGGCTCTGGACTGAGCTGGTGCTTGGTGCAGCTGCTTGGTGGCACCGCAGGCTTCAGAGGCATGAGGGCAGCCAGGACTCACCTTGGAACCTAAGCATCACGAAAAGTGTGGGTTTAAATGATATTTCACGGTGACCCGTTCAGCCATTTCCACATGAGCTGTCCAATGACTGCCCTCACATTCTTCACAGCGAGTGAACTTTCTGTTCTGGGAATCCCTTCTCCAGGGCTCTGGTCTCCATGGCCCCCTCCCTTCTCTGCTGTTCCTTAGAGGGATTAGTGACTGCTTGGAGGCATCGAGAGGTCTTTCAAAAGAGCTCAGCCCTTGCCATTTTGCAAGCACGGGACCTCGGGGCGCGTCCTCACTCAGGGATTTTGTTTTTCGTGGGAACATGTATCTGAGGGGTCCCTGGAGAAGGGCCCACTGCTTGTTTTCAGAACTGGAGCAGAACCTCTTCTCAGGCTGTTTGCCGGATTGGGGGGTGGGGGTGGGGGTGTCTGCACCAGGCGACCCAGGGTCTTCGTCCTGCCTCCCACCTGCCCACCCACCCTGGGGCTCCAGGTTTGCAGGTGGCAATATTCACGCACCTCCCAGGGACACAGCTCAGGTGTGTGGCCCCTCAGTGCTGAGCTGGTGTAGCTGGAAAGGACTCGCTCCCACCCCCTGCGCTGGCCATGGTTTATTTTTAGCTCCATTTATTATAACGGCGTGATTCTATCGCTATGGAGACTTGGGGGGTGGGGGGGCGGTGCAGGAGTGGTGGTGGTGGTGAACTTAAGAGGCTTCATATCTTCCCTGCCCAGGAGAGAAGAAGGGATCCTGGATCGAGGGTCCTCAGCCAGGTGGGCTTCCAGAGGGCAAACTCAGTGTGTGTGTGTGTGTGTGTGTGTATGACAGAGAGAGAGACAGGAAGAGACACACAAGAGGTATGGACAGAGACTGAGAGACACACAAATAGAGAGTCCAGAAAGAGATAGGGAGAGCCACAGACTAGTGCTAGGTGTCGGGGACCAAGGTGCCCTCAACCATCCTGAGCTCTGCCCAAGCTCTGGTGGAGGCCCGGTTCTAGCTGAGTTGTGTGACTGTGGGCTGGGCTGCGCCATGGGCCTTCCCGCTCTCACCTGACAGTTCCGGCCCTACCTGCTCCTCTGGATCTGGTGATGGAATGGACCCGGGCTCACTCTGAGGGTGCTCAAGGGACTCCTCCCCGTTCCCTGTTCTGAGCGAGGCAGCTCCCACTCCCAAGCCTGCTGCTCGGCCGCTCTGCTTTTCCCTGAAGCTGGCTTCACCGTCAGAGGCGATTCGAGGGAGAGACCTACTAGTCCCCAGGAGCCAGAACAAGAGGTGCATCTGGGCCGGCTGGCACGCTCTCCTTGCCCTGTGTGTCAGCTGTGTAGGGCTGGCCTCACAGGTGTAACTCAGGTGGGTGACTTTCATGAGCAGACAGTTTCTTCCTCACAGCTGTTCTGCTACTGCTAGGTGCCACCGCACAGTGACTGCATGTACAACAGACGGTCACCCTGCCCCATCGATCCTGTGGTGGAGCCCATCGTTGCAGTCCCCGTGCCAATCCACCCCGTGGAGGTTCTTCCTCCTGTGTAGCAGGGGCTGGCCCCTCCCAATGGCATGTCCACAGGACTGGAGACCACGTTGGCCCCCCTGGCTCTGTTCAGGAGGCTTCCTTTCTACCTCTTCCCCGGGGAGGGGGGGGAAGGTGCTTATCTCGTTTTAGCTTTTGTTTCCTGCTTCTTGGATCTTCCTGTGGTGTGTCCTTCCCCTCCCTTTGTCCTTCTGTCAAAATCTGCTGCAACCCCTGCCTTAAGTTGGCTCACCAGCCTGAGGAAATCCGATTCCTAACTGGGACGACAGCCACCATCCAACAGCAACAACAAGCCGGTTTTGACTCCTCGTGAGTCGACGGAGTTGCCCCCGTGGGTTTCCAGGATGAATTCTTTACTGGAACAGAAAGCCTCCTCTTTGTTCCCAGGAGTGGCCGGTGGTTTTAAACTGCCGTCCTTGTTGTTACCAGCTCCGCGTGCAACCACAGTCTCACGAGACTCCTGACACCCACGTCACTCCCTCCCTCCCACCGAGTCAACGGGGCCTCGCGGCGGCCTTCTGGGGGTTTCCAAGATTTTGACTGTGTGTGCGAGTCGAAAGCTGCTGATGCTTTCGACTGCTGACCGTGCTTGCGGCAGCCCAACGTGCAGCCGCTATAGCACACCCACTGGAGAAGCGTCGGACTCGCAGGCCACAGGTGGGGGCTCAGTACACCATTTGTGAAGAGCCTCACTCTCCCCGCGGGGCTGGAGCCTCCAGGGGGCAAAGCTGAGGCGAGTGAGCACCAGCATCTTCCCTAGCATCTGTTTGTCTGGGCTCGCCCACCCACCCTCCCTCCCTCCCACCTGGGTTCTTGCTGCTCAGAAGTTTACCCCACCTTGCCCGTGCAGGAGGGGGCCCTGCAGGGTCCTTAGAACCCAGTGCTGGCACTTGCATTTACACAGCACCTCCTGTGTGCCTCTACGGGGTACTCCTGGGGGTGGGGGTGGGGGTTTCTGGCAGACCTGGCTGTGCCAGGTCACCAGGCGTGACGACATTTGTCTGTCTGGGACGCTAGCACACCTGACATCGGGCATGTCCTTTTATGGCTCTCACCCGCTCCGCGAATGGAAAGACAAACACCTCTGCACAGAGCAGATGCCAACTGCCTGTGTTCCCGCACGCCCACAGCCGGAGGGCCAGTGGCGGTGTGCCACCCAGGGGATCAGTCAGCAGGGGTGCAGATGGTGGGGCTTGAGGCCCAGCTCTGCCCTGACCTGCTGTGTGGCCTTGAGTCGGGCCTATCCACTCCTGAAGTTTCTGTGTCTTTTGGTTGGTTCTGGGATTGAAAGAAGAATGCATGGGAAGGTGTCCAGCACATTGCCTGGTCCCTGACAGGTGCCTCACTCACCCTGGTGGATGTTTGGTTCCTTTCAGTAAGAGCTCACAGTACACTGGGACCACCACGTTAGGACCTTATGTGCAGACTCAAGCTGTTAAGTATCCCTGGAGGGGCCAGGGCAGATTCTGGCAGGGCGAGGCTTATTGATTGAGGTGGGGCAGAGTGATGGGCCTTAGATTCTAGATTGAGTCAGATCCCTCTCTGCTTCCTACTTGATGGGGCCCGCCTGTTCATATTCGCTAATGATCTCCCCATTTGTTGAGTGGATGAAAAGATGACTAATTATGTATTTGTATGGATGGAGGTAGGGCTAGTTGTTTGACTATATATACATAGGTGTAGATGGATAGTTATATGTACGTGATGAAGATACAGAAAGTTAGTTGTGTGTGTGTATATATATTTTGTATGAATGTATGACTGATTGTATGTATAGAGGAATACTTGTATGTATCTATGGGTGGATTGTTGGGTGAATGTATTTATGTACTGATGGGTAGTTGATTGTATATGTATCCCTTTATAGAAGACTAGTTGTATATATGTCCAGATGGATAGGTAGTTGATTGTTTGTATGTGTAGATGGCTAGTCGTATGTATGTATGTGTGTATGTGTGTGTGGATGATGCATGGAGGGATGGGTAGATGGATAGATAGAAAGTTATTGAAGTATGGATAATGCATGAATAGATGGATATTTATATGTATGTATGTGTGGATAGTTGAGTGTCTGTGTGTTTGTATAGCTATGAGGGTAGTTGGGTGTTTGTGGATGTATAGATGTAAGTGTGTATAAGTATATATGTGTATGGTTGTGAGTCTTTGTATGGATGGATGGATAATTGGGTGTTTGTGTGTATGTGTACATAGATAGGTGGATGGATGTTGGGTGTCTTATGTGCATGTGTATGTATGTATATATGTGCGTATGTGTGGATGAGTATGGAAAGCCATCCTTGTATGCCTTCTCAAGTGTGTCTGTGTAGACAACACACCTCTGGTGACTTGGGTGTACTGCAGTGGGGGGGCTCCAGGACCAGTCCTCTCCCTGGGTCAGACTCCCTGCTACCTCTGCCCTCTGTACTTGACCTGGAGCCTAGGGCCTCCTGACTCAGCCAGCGGGCCAGGAAGAAACAGCAGTGTTTAATCCTAGGAGCATTATGATACCGAGTTTCCTCTTCCTTCCTGCCTGCCCAGGATCTCCATGCTCTCCCATTGGAGCCCTGAAGGAAGAAGGGAGGTCCCATAGCCTTGGGCACATCAGCAACCTTCCATGAGCCTTAGCCTGTGGTTGCAGGCAAAGGACAAGGAAAAGGAGCTTCCTTCCGCAGGACCCTTCTATTTGTGTGACTGTCACCATTTTCCTGCTGGGAAAATTGTGTGTTCCAGGCAGCAAGGCCGAACGCCAAACCAGATGTCCTCATTCCCAGCCCATCCATTGAGTCCTGTGGGCCACCAGTTATCAAGTTCATGGTTCCTCAGAGAGCCGCTGTGAGTCTGTGCAGTGTCTCCGCTGCCCCCCGCAGGAAGTCCTCCTCGATAGCCTACTTCATGCTTAGTTCCTCAGTCCTCAGCGTGCACTGGTGGGACACATCGATTCACAAATCCCAGCGTGCAGTTGGGGTGGTGTGCAGCTCTTTCCACGTGTGTGCGTGCACGTGCACATGTGCAAGGCAGGAGCCATTTGTTTGGTGTCTCCCTGAGGACAGGCCCCGACTTGGGTACCCAGGGGGACTGGGTGTAGGCCAGTCCTAGGTTTAAAAGCAGATGATTCCACACTAAGAACTTTGTTAAAAGCAAACAAGGGGAAAGACAAAATCAAGATACAGTTAGTCTCGCACAGGTGTTATTATTAGCTGCTAGCCTGTCAGCTCCCAAGTCCTGGTGAAGCCAAGTACAGCGAGTGCAAGGCTGCCCAGGCCTCGCCATGTTGTGGACTGGACCCTTGTTATCCATCAGGTTGTCATTGATAGGTTGCCAGGCCTTTCTTCCCAGCCTGTCTTAGTCTGGGAGTGTCATTATCAAAGAAATAATTCTGGTCAAATAGCATCAGAAACTGCTGCTCCGAGAGCCCTCTCATTTTAAGTCAACCACAGGACAAGAATCCGCTCTCCTCACTACAGATCATTCTTCTGGCCATTGGAGCCCCTGTAATGGTGTAGGAAAAAGAAGGGGACATGACTCTGGAAAAGGGAATTCCAGTAATGTCTTTAAATGGATACAAGGGATACAATGCTCACCTCTGGATTTTCCCAGCAGAAAGCTGAACAATAGACGAGGCCAGTCACAGGTCAATGTGAGCACTACTTCCTCACATGTCAGCAGTGACCAACAGGGATGATTAATGGGGAGAAATGTGCCCAGAGAGCTAGGGACCGTGTTTCTGGGTGAGAAATCAGCCGTGGCCAGGCGGTTGGAGCAGTGGCCTCCAGGGTCTGTTTGACTTTTTTTTTTTTTTTTGGTCTGTTTGACCTTTATGGCACCCAGGACGACCCCAGGGGACATGAGGCAGCAGTGTTTGCTGGTGGGGGGTGGGGTGGGGGTAAGGGAAACATGGGTTTCTGGAGAAGCCCCTCCCCAGGTTGAGCCCCACACCCTGTGCCTCACTTACGGAGATAGTCCCGAGTCGGCTTGTTTCCGAGAAGGACTCTGGAGTTGAGGCTGAGTTCTGTACCCAGCTGCCCTGAGCCAGAATCTTCTTTGCTGTGAAAAATGGGATGACAGCGCCATCGGTGCCGGGTTATTCTGAGGCGCCGCTGAAAACGTCAGGAACACATTTGCAACCCTAGGCTGTGATTACAAAGGCTGCAAGTGCCTTATTTTAAGCTCGCTCCCGTCGGGGATGTTGTGCTCAGAAGAATGTGACTGGAGGAAAGTCTAACCTTGGTGTGGTCTCCCTGCCCTGGCCCTCCCAAGGCTGCCGTGATGTGAGAGGATGCTGGCCCGTGCGGCTACTAGTAAATCATTAACTCCTGTCACATTGTCATCATCAGTACGAGGACACCTCATTTAGCCATTGTCGCCAGCGGAATGGGGCGTTCTCTACATTTCCCCAATAGTCAGTCTCTCCTCTCCTCTCCTTTCTCCCTCTTCCTCTCTCCCTCCTCCTCTCTCAAGGTATCTCTGGCCTCCCTCTCAGTAAACAGAGTCCTCTGGCTGTAATTCAGCCTGGTTGGGATCTCTGAATCACTTGGCAGACTGGGGCTACTCAGATGAAGACACAGGCCTCAATCCCATTGTCGCCAATGGGACTGTTCTGAAGGCTGTTGGAAGTCACTTTCCTTCTGACTGTTGCTGCTAAGGACACCTGGTAGCCCAGTGGTTAAGCACTCCTCACTGCTAAGCGAAAGACTGATATTTGAACCCACCAGCTATTCCTTGGGAGAGAGATGAGGCAACCTGCTTCCATAACGACTCCAGCCCCCAGCCCTCTGGGGCAGTTCTGCCCCGTCCACGAGTTGGAATGGACTCAATGGACAACAGGTAGGGTTTAGGGAAGGTGCCCGAGAGGCACAGTGGCTGGCGCTTAGCTGCTAATCCAGAGGTGGGGCTTTGAACCCCCTAGCTGCTCTTTCTATGAAGATTTCAAGCAAACAAACAGCCTGTTGTCATTGAGTCAATTCCTAGAGACTCTTCATAGGATTACTAAGATGGGACATTTTCACTGGAACAGGGAGCCTCGTCTTTCTCCCTGGGAGCAGCTTGTAGGACTGGAGCTCCACCCTTGCGGTTAGCAGACTGACACCGAACTCACAACACCACCAGTCTCCTGTTCATAAAGGTCACAGTCCCGGAGACCTGAGGCCGTTCTCCTCTGTCCTCGAGGCTCCCTGGGATCACACTCCCCTCAGCTGCAGCGGCTTGCGTTCTGGGTATTGATTCCAAGGGTTGTCGCCTTCACCCGCGACTGGTGGAGACTCCAACAAGGAACACCGCCGGCACCGGCAGGTTCCATCCCCTGAGCAGTTGTGCACTCTGCACCGTGGCAAGCCGTTTGTCAGAACTGCGACTCCTCACCTCACAGACAGGCATAAGCCACCGCCGTGTGACAAAGGTGACAGGGTCACGGCATTGGAGGGCAGACGGTCGTGTGGTTTAACACTCTCTCTGCACGTGTTGGCTTTCCCTGCCCCGTTCACTTGACAGTGCCTCGCTCGGGGTGCTCAGCTCAACGAACTGGACCTTTTGTCTTGGATTTGAGTGTAGTTTGGCTCCGAATACCTATCTTTGGTACCGAATTGAGACGGGTCTGTGGGCAAAAGTGAGACTTCCTTCCACCCTCATGCACCGTGCCCTCCCGGCTTCTCACCCCAGAGAAAGTGGTGATTGCTCATTGGGTGTGTGAGAAGAAGCCCTGATGGTGGCACTGTGGGTGAAGTGAGGGACTGCTGTTTGTGAGCTCAGCGGTTCAAACCCACCAGCCACTCTGAGGCAGAAAGATGAGGCTGTCGGTTCCCATCAAGGTGGACCCCTTTGGGAAAACCCTGTGTTGGGTCTCCGTGAATCAGAATTGACTCGTCGGCAGCAGTTTGGGTTTAGGTTGGGGTGTGTGTGTGTGTGTGTGTGTGTGTGTCTTTTACAAAGGACTGCTCATAGATTCTCTGTGTTAGGCCAAGGCGGTGGGATTTTGCCCCAAGACCCAGGCTGGGAAGAGGTCTTAAATAAAACTGAAATTGTGGTGAGCCTTTCCCATTGCAAGGGGCAGGAAGCAAGGGGAGGCCGACAGGGCCCGGTGAGGTGCCGACTCTCTGCATAGGTGCCAGCATCTGGGAGCCGGGCTGCAGAGCTCTTTCCTGCCTGGCCTTCTCAGTCTGAAGGTCTTTCAGGGTGCTTTCTGGGCCGCCTTCAGGGGATGGTTGGCTTGCCTTCCAGGAGGTGATGTCTAAAGGAGCCTCACTGGTGTCCAGGACGGACCCCAGGCCTATGGCTTGGATTCCCGAATTTCCACGGTTGCAGCCCTATTCTGAGTGCCTTACGACCTAACAGCAACGCACGCTCTTGGAGTGGTATGTTGAACTCTGTTATGCTGTGCCCCACAGAACTTCCATCAGGTGATTTTTGGAAGTAGGTCGTCAGGCCTTTCTTTCCACTCTGCGGTGGTTTGGAAGGCCTGTTGAATCCTGCCCACCAGGCGTGTCAGACCCCACGGGAGACCCTGCTGGATTCTGAAACACGGTGGTATGGCTTCCAGCAGCACGGCAACACACAAGCCACCACAGCACGACACCCTGGCAGACGGGTGGTAGGATATAGATATAGATAAAGAGACTTATTTTAAGGAATTGGCTCTCGAGGATGTGGTGGCTGACAAATCCAGGATTTGTAGGGCAGGGAAGTCTGACAGGCTGGAAACTCCGGTGGGAATTGATGCTACGCTCTTGAGTCTGGAATCTGTCGGGCAGGCTAGAAATCCAGGCAAGATCTCGGGGGTACAGGTAGGAGCCCTCCTCCTGGAAACCTCCTTTTTTGCTTTTAAAGGACTGTCTACTGATTGGACGAGGCCCACTGGCTTCCTCTCCTTCATTGGGAATCAAGGAATGTGGATGTGAGTTGAGTCCACCACACGACCTCACGGTAACACCTAGAGACTCGTGTCTGACCAACCAACCAGCACCATGGCTGCCGCCGCTGCCTCCAGGTGCTATTGGATCCCTTCTGGTCCTCACACACCCCCCCCATGTAGGACAGACAGTAGCAAACACAGTCCGGCTGGTGCCATCTCACAATCATGGCCAGGGGCGAGCCCATGGTGGCAGCCCTGTGCCAGTCCATCCTGTAGAGTCTCCCTCTTTTCCTGCTGACTGAGCATGGTGTCCTTCACCCGGGAGCGGTCCTTCCTGATGACACGGGCAAAGTGCACAAGAGAAGCCTAGGCCAGTCAGCGTGGTGAAGCGCTCTTCTGCCCATGGCGGTTTGGATGTGTGTCCATCATTCTTGGACAGTACTCGTCAAACATTTAATCCACTCCCCCGAATGGGATGGCTGCCACGGCTTCTCTTCGGTGAGGCCTGATGTTAGCTGCGGGAGAGAGACAAAGCTTTCCACTCCTGTGAAGAGTTCTGGGCACAGAAACCCACGGGGGCAGTTCTGTCCTGTCCTGTCAGGTCGCTCGCTGTGAGTTGAAATCTGCGCAGTGGCAGTGAGTGAGTGAGTGAGTGAGGTTAGCTGGCCTCTGTAGCCCTCAGGAACTCTGCTGGCATAGGGGTTACAGCTTGGGCCGCGATCTGTAAGGTCAGTAGTTTGAAACCGCCAGCTGCTCCTCTTGAGCCTACCCTTGAGAACAGAGTCTTGGAAACCCACAGGGGCCATTCTACCCTGTCCTGCAGTGTCCCTGTGAGTGGGGATGGACTCCGTGGGGCGCGTGTGATGTTAGCCTGCTATTGATGATTGCTCAGGGGCCCCATGTCCCCCCACTAGGTGGTCCTGAAGACTCAGCAGCACAGACGGTGCTCGCTCGTTTGAACAAGACCCCGAGGCTGGGCTCTGGGGCGCCATCTGAGGTGAGCGCCTCCCCCCTCCCCCCAAGACTCACCCGCAGAAAGCCCTCAGCCAGCGGGTTTCCGCCTGACTCACCACTGTCACAGCGCTGGCACGATGTGATCGCTCGCTCAGCTGACACTGCCCCCTCAGGTGGGCGGCTACGTGCGCTGTCCGTATTGAAAATTGCTACTTTGGAACATACTCCAAATGGAACTTTTTTTTTGTCAACTAAAATTAAGAAAACAATAAGACAAGCCTGCTCAACACCCCCAGACTAAAAAGTGTGTGTGGGGGGGGATTTGATAAAATTGTGTGCATCCTGGGGTTAGTCAGAGATGGAGTGGGGCAGACAGCAGTGCGAGGGTTCCCTGTAAACCTGCCCAGGGGGTCAGCTGGAGAGGTAAGCCAGGGGCTCGCAGGGGCAGTGAGCTTAGTTGATGTGGGAGCAGCAGTCTGGAAAAGACGAATGAGAACAGCTGCACCGAACCCCTCTGTACATCATATTTCCAGTGACGGCAGTAATGGTATACAATTAAGAGACACTTTCATTGAGGCTGGGTTAAGTGCCCATGCCAGGCACAGGACTCTTGCAGGAGCCTCTACTGATGAAGGTGATCTGTGCCACGTTCTCTTGGAACATTCTGGGCTGAGGCCCCGGGATCACTGGAGAAGCCTCCGCCCCTCACCCCCCATGAGTGTATTGTTAGAGCATTCTTGCGGAGCTGAGGCTTGTCTGGTCCAGCTGATGCCTGAAGAGGCTCTTGAAGAAAGGATGTGGTTCCGTCACATTGGATATTCAGCCCAGATGTGCGCGGGCAGGGGGAGCTGGGAACATCCTTCTGCACCGAGGTTTGCAGGTGGCAGGAACTAGGGGTGACCTCTTTCACTCTGGGGTGGCCCAGCAAATAGGAGGATGGCCAGGGGTCTGGGCGCTTCTGTCTAGCGTCCCTGTTGTTTGGCCCCTAACAGCGTGTGTAAAGGGACATGTGTTTGACAATACTCACCGCACCTGATAGCCAGCTGGCCCCAGCAGCCCGTCAGTGGTGTGGCAGGTAAGTATTTTCCATCACTGTCGTGGTGCGGCTACGCAACATTCTCGAGGGTGAAGAGTTACCCTGAGCACTCTCCATCTAGAGTGAGCTGGGCCCGTTCAGCCAAAGGAGGCCTGAGGAGCGAACCCTCCCTGCTGGAGGTGGGCAGCTGTCTGAGCACGCGTGGGCTCTTCCTGCCGCCTCCCTTCCAGACTAGAAGCTGTCCCTGCCCTCGGTGACCCTACCGAGTTCTTAGCCAGGATGAAATGTGTTTCTCACATGAACCAGTGTGCTGTCCACCACCACTC
The DNA here is from genome assembly GCA_004026705.1 of Nesogale talazaci. NCBI lineage: Eukaryota > Metazoa > Chordata > Mammalia > Afrosoricida > Tenrecidae > Nesogale > Nesogale talazaci. Next base: position 17,311 of record PVJH01009980.1, read on the forward strand.
TGTGGCCCAACCTGTTTCCCTCTTTGCTTTGCCTACCAGGAAATACGCAGCTGAAAATTTTAGTTGTTGGCTTATAGATTGCCTTCAGTTAAGGGTTATTGCTGTAGCTTTTTTTTTTTTTTGGGGGGGGGCATCACTGCTCTCCGGTGGTGGGAGTAGGAGGCCCAGCCCCACTGCTGGAATTGAACCTCCGTCCCAGTGGGCCGCAGTCCCGCGCACAGCCACTACGCCACCGGGGCTCAGCCCTGCTGTAGCTTTTTCCCTTTTTTTTTTTTCCCTGTTTTCTGTTTTTTTTTTACACAACTGTCTTTGTTGTTGTTTGTTTGTTGTTGTTGTCTGGAGTCCTGGTGGCATAGCAGTTACAAATTGGGCTGCTAATCAATCTCGAGGTCTGCAGTTCAAAACCACCGGCTGCTGTGTGGGAGAAAGATGAGACTTTCTCCTCCTGTCAAGATTAGAGCTTCCGAAACCCACAGGGGTAGTTCTCTGCTGGCCTACAGTCACCGTGCGTCTGAGCCGACTCAGTGACAGTTTTATTTGTTATGTGTTTTCCTGAGGAGGGCATAACCTGTACTATGAATCTGTTAGAGTGAAGTGGTGTGATGCCGCTTGACTAGCACAGCGACACTGAGCCTAGCAAATGATCCCAGGGTGTGGAGCTGGTCTGTACTCCTGAATTATCAGCAGCTCTGAGTGGGTCTTAGCAGAACTAAGACTACTGAATTGAAGGTTGGTGGTGCTCATCCACCCAGCCGCACCTCAGAAGAAAGGCCTGGTGATGTGCGTCTAAGAGATCATAGCTACCGAGGTCCTGTGCGACACAGCTGTGCTCAGACACACAGGAGTCCCCACAGGGGGACCTGATTCAGTGACTTCCGACGGAGCTTGATTTTTGTGAGGGCCAAGATTGGCCTGAGGCCTGACTCGCCTATATATCTTTCACATATTGACATTAGTTGCAGTTTGGTGAAGGCCATGTTGCTGCTATAACAACAACAGCAGCACCTCTGTTTTCCACGTGTGGTCACAAGAAAGGTTTCATTCTCACACTTGTCTGTGTTTTAACTGGGTGCTCTGTGCGTGGCCTTCGTGCGGATGGGCAGGGACCCAGACGCCCCTCACATTGTGGCTCTGCCGCCCTCCGGGCAGTCTGGGAGTCCTCTGCTGGGGTCTGTGCATTCTGAAGAGAGGAGGTGAACACATGGCGGACTGGGGGTGGGCTGGGATTCACAACCCTCTCCCCACAAGCCAGGGTGGCATAGTGGGCTGGCTCTACAATGGGCTGCTCACCACACGGTCAGCGGATTGAGCACACTGGCTGCTCTGAGGGAGAGATGAGGCTTTTTGCTTATATAAAAATGCACAGCTTTGGAACCCACAGGGGCAGTCCGACGCTGTCCTTTGGGGTCTCTGCGTTGGAAGACACATGACGGCGATAAGTTTCGAATTTACGCACAAAGCCTGCTCCCAAGCCCCTTTTGTCTTTTTTTTTTTTTTTTTTTTGGCATCACTGCCCTCAGGTGGTGGGAATAGGAGGCCCAGCCTTTGCTCCGTGGAGCTGGAATCGAACCTCCATCCCAGTGGGCCGCAGTCCCGCGCACAACCACTACGCCACCGGGGCTCAGCCCCAAGCCCCTTTTGGAGTCAGGCACTAGCACTGTCATTAGGAAGAATGCCGTGGGCTCTGCCAGGGGGAAATTGTGTGGCTCCACCAAATCTATGAAGGACACAGCAGAGCTGGAAGGGGGTCCCCAGGGGACAGGCGGGAGGATCTCGTGTGTGTGTGTGTGTGTGTGTGTGTGTGTCTGCCCTGTAGGCCAGGTGCACTTGACCTGAGGTGCTCCATGGATCACGTTCCGTTCTCCTTCCTCTCAGAATCCCAGGACCGCAGGATGTGGGAGCTGACCCTAGAGGCTAATTCAAGTTCATCTTGTCTAACCCCCTCACTGTCCAGATAGGGAGAGGAACCCCAGAGAGGGGAGCTGACTGACTGAATCAAGTAGCAGACACATGGGTCCACCCTCCCACCAGCGATCACACCGCCCCCACCCGGTAGCCTCCAGTGATGTTCCTATCCGCCGTGTCTACATCCCGGCTCAGGTAGCTGCTGGTGGAGCAGAACAAGCAGTGGGGGGCGTGATGTCAGCCTCAATCTCATCAGGAATGGGAGCACTCAGCACTCCTCTCTCCCTCAGGCTATTGGAAGCCCTTGCTTCTTGGTGACTTGGATGTGAGAGAGGGTGAAAGGTCTTCGCGTAGGTCTCGGCTTGGTTCAGAATCATGGCGGCCCTATGTAAAATAGAGTGAAACTCTGCCTGGTCAAGCACCATCTTTACCATTGTCTTTGTATTTGTGCCTAAGCATCGAATCATTTTCAGATGCCGACAACCTCACAAATAGGAGCAGAACATTGTCGGAAAAGTCTCACATTAGACAAAGAAAATTCATTGTCTGATTTCCCATGCTGCTAATACAGAAATGCCACAGGTTCTACTTTCTCACTGCTTGGGAGAAGTCTACACATTTGAACTCAGGGTCTCACCAAAGTCCTTGTTATCAATCTTCCCCGGGGTCTAGGAGTTTGTCGGCATAGGAACCCCAGATGCAAAGGATGTGCTCCACTCATGGCCCTTCTTTCTAGTAGTAGACCCTTCTCATCTCTCCAAATTGGTTGAATTCCTTTTATGTCTCAAAAGATACAATCTAATCCTGTAAATTGCATCCTGCCTTATTACCGTAGCTGCCTCATTAAAAACATGGATAACTCTTACCTTTTTTGTGTGTGTGGTGTCACTGCCCTGGTGGGAGTAGGAGGGCCAGCCTTGCTCTTGGAGAGCCGCTGCTGGATTTGAACCGTCAGCCCTATGGGCTGCAGTCCCACACACAACCACTAGGCTGCTGGGGCTCAGCCCGGATAACTCTTATCTTATGGACGTGAGGATTCACACCACACAGGATACTGCTATCAGGTCACAGGGAGGAGGATAATTACACAATCCTGAGAATCATGGCCCAGCCCAGACTCACATTTTGGGGGGCACAATTCTACCTCTAAGATGCATGAAAAGATCTTGATGACACTGGGTCAGTTATGAATTGCTGCAACATTCCCCCCCCCCAAAAAAAAAAAAAACACCTTGTGGCTTAAATCACCATCATTTGATTTACTTTCTCACAAGGTTGGAGCAAGTTGGGCTTAGGCTCAATGAGGACAGCTGGGACAGCTTGCCTGGGGAGGGAGGACCAGATCCAAACTGATCCCAGTCCCATGACTGATGAGCTGCCGCCACCTTTTTGGCTGTGTCAGCCGAAGCCGTTGGCGGGGTCATTGGTTTCCCTCCATGGAACCCCCACATGGCTGGCTAGCTTGGGCTTCTCCAGGCTTGGTGAACTGCTGCTAGTTGGATTTCTTATATGGGGGGGGGGGGGCGTTGCATCCCCCCAGAACACAAAAACGGAAGCAACCAGGCCCTCTGAATTCAGGCACAGCATTTTGTCCACCCTTTTTTTTCTTTAAGATTGGACAATTTAGGTTAGGTGTGAGGTTACTAACCTGAAAGTGGGCAGTTCAATCAGCTCCACCAGCTTGTGGAGAACCGTGTCTGTGGGAGAACGGTGTCCTGTTTAACTTCACAAAGATGACAGTGTTGGACACCCTATGGGCAGTTCTTTAAGGAGCTGTCGTGGTGGTACTGTGTTTGGGTGCTTGTCTGCCAGCAAACTCCCCACCGCCAATACACACACGCAGAGGCAAAAAGACGACATTCTCTGCTTGTGTAAAGGACACTCCCCACTCCCGTGGGGGCAGTCCTCTGCTGTAGCTGTATGCCCCAGTCCACTCTGGGTTGGGTGAGGTTGGGTTTGAATCGGGGCCAGGCTGCATTCAAAGGGATGGGACTCCAGCAGAGTCAGAGGCATGACTAATGGAGCCACCAAAATCACTGGCCGCCACATGCACTCTGGGAAGAGATTCTCAGAAGGGACCAGGTGGGGCCCCAGCTACCTGGGGCACAGCCATGCTCTGCGCTCCAGCTCCCCAGGCAGGTCCTGTTGGCAGGGTCGGAACCTGACCCCAGCTGTTGCCTGGCTCCGTGTTTGCACAGCCAACGGCCGGGCCTCCTCTTACATAATCTGTTACTCTGTGCTGCACCAGGGCCTGGTGACTTGTCAAAAGTTTCCAAAAGCCAGCTGTATCAGCTCCAGGCAACTGGGGGTGCAGGCTCTCCTCCCAGTATTAGTCACTCTGTACTTAGCTAAATTTAACTTTTTATCATCCAAATGATATTTTTGTGGGCTTGGGATTTTACATAATGCTACCAACTGCTGCAGGCTAAGAATGTCTCCTCTTTGTTGTGTGTGTGTGTGTGTGTGTGTGTGTGTGTGTATGCGCACGCTCGAGTTGGTTTTTTTCCCTCCTGAACTTTTGCACGCTCAACTAAGCATTCTCCAGAGGCTCCGCGCCCGTCCCCTGCTGCCCAGCCCTGGGCTTCTCTGCCTTCACACTCGGCTATTCTGGCTTTGCCATTTACCAGGCGGGAGAGAAATTGCTCTAACAGCCTTCTAATGGCCCGCTAATGCTTCCTGCCTCACTTGAGGTCTCTTCACTTGAAGGTCTCTGAGGGTTTCCCTGCAGCTCCCAACACAGCCTGGGGCTTCTCAAAGAGACACTTGGCTTGCTTCTGAGTGGAGGGTCTGTTGAACAAGCAGAGGGAAGAAGCTGGGAAGGAAGGGGAAAAAGGGTCAAGAAACAAGATCAGGGCTGAACCCCGGTGGCATAGTGGTTGAGTGTGGTACTGCGGCCCACTGGCTTGACGTTTCAAATCCGGGAGCAAGGCTGGGCCTCCCACTCCCACCAGAGGGCAGTGATGCCCCCCACCCCCCCAAAAAAGAAAGAAGATCAGGCCCCTCTCACAGAGTGCACTGTGGGCATGGATGCCCCTTAGGTGTGGCTTGTGAGGACGGTCATATCAGAGCCCGGGTCTCCCAGCTAGGGCCTCGGAGGATGGTGGGAGGGAGACTAGCCTCTCCCGAGGTGTGATCATTTGGACTACCCCCTGGGCACTGTGTCCCCCTGCCCCTGTGCCAGGCCTATAGCTGAGACGGGGGGTTGGGTGGCAGTCGTCTTTCTAGCTTCAGCAAACATGGCCGAACGCAGGCGTGGCGCCTCAAGGATGGCGGTTCTGATGTCATCTGTCTGTTTTACTTACGAGGAAACTTTTGTTCTGTTGTGTGCTCTTCCCCACCACTTCCATTTGGCAAAAAATAATGTATTATTATTTTTACCACGATAGATGTCGATTGGCGGTCTCACCCTGTGGCGTTTGGGTGTCGAACGACCCTTTCACAAGGGTCACCCGATTCATAACAGTAACAAAAGGATAGCTGTGGAATAGCCATGAAAATAATTTTGTGATTGGGGTCACCCCAACATGAGGAACTGCATTAAAGGGTCATGGCATTAGAAAGGTTGAGCACCACTGATGTAGATAAAGGCGTCCTGATGGCTGAAGCAGTGAAGCTTTTCACTGCTGAAGACCGGCTGTTCAAACCCACCAGCCACCCTGCTCCAGCCAGGCCTGGCAGTCCGCTCCCAGAGAGGTTCCCGCCAGCAGATTGGGGTAAAATGTACACCACCTGTCGGGCGGAAAACCAATCTGTTCTGTGAACTTTCACCCAAACTATTGTAAAATGTGAAGCAAGAAGTGACTCTGGGTCATGGGGGCTGGGGGAGTGGCATGAGTCAAAAGCACCCCATAACTACTGAGTGCAGGTGGGAAGAGGACTCTCTTTGTGATGTTAATGCACAGCCTTCACTGTGAATGTGGAAGGAGCAGTTTAGGCTCAGAAGTTGGGGAGGTAGGGGGCTGGTGGTGGGGGATGCCACATGGAGATGGGCAAGATATCATGAAGCACAGGCTGAACAGGGACAAGTTCTTTTCCCCCTAGAGCTGAGAGACAAAGGGCAAGAAACACACGGAGACACAGAAAGAGCCTTTCTCTAGAACTGGTGCCCTAGATTTGAACTTCTAGCCTAAACGGTGAGAAGATAATCTCCGTTCATTAAAGCCACCCCCTTGTATGTTCCGATAGGACAGCTTGAAAAAGCTAGACCGTCACTGAGAGTTGAGCAGCTCGCTGGAGTCCAAAGAGCCAGGGAATTGCAGCACCGGATTCCCAGCCCTATCTTAGGGGACAAGAGAGACCCTTGTCTCAAATAGACTCTAAGGAGGACATTTATGAAGTGTAAAAAGAGGACAAGACAACAGATGACACAGACTCCTTGTTGGGCAAGAGTGGCCATGAACACAAGGTCATCATGGGGTCCAAGGACTCACAGTCAGGACAACAGCTACCTAAGGCATGGAGCAAAGGAAATTGTCACAAATTCATCGCTGGTGGCAGACCAATGCATCCAAGGTGCCCTCGGGACAGTAGAAGCAGGAAGAGAACATTACATTAGATAGAAGAGCCCAAAAGATTGGTCTGACTGAGGCAGTCAGGGCAAGCCTGAGAGGGCATGACTCAGGACTCTGCGGCCTCAGTAATGACCCCAGCACCAGTGATGTCCATTAAGGACACACCCAGGCAAGCCCCCAAGAGGGACGGCCCTTCCCTGGGATGGCTGGTTTGTGGGAACTTGCAGATGGATATTGGCTTTCGCTGTCATCCATATCCTTCTGCAAATGGGGTGCTCAGAATGTCAGCCCTAGTGCAGCCTGCGGCCCAGTGCATCTCCTCTCCCACTCTAGTGGAGTGGCCACTAAAGTAAAAGAAGCCACTCTTTAGGCTCCTGAGAGCACACCCCTAGCAAACAATGGAGGTAGGGCCGGATGGGGCCTGGCTGGACCCTCCTCTCACATGACATGGCTTGACTACTTCCCAAGGGACCCTGGGGCCAGGCCTCCTCCCCTGCAAGGAGCCTATAGAACACAGCAGAGTGTCTGTGCAGAGGTGGTTCTGGAAGGGTTACCCAGCACGGGCTTCTACCTTCATGAGCCACCTGGTTTGGGGAGCTAGGGAAAGGGTGTACCCATCTATTATTCTAAGCGAAGTACAGTTATTTTTACTGAAAAAAACGATCAAGTTCAAGGAGTCCTGCTGGCTCCGCAAACTGACAGAGGTGCCAGGTTCAAACTAATGAGTCATTCCGAGGGAGAAAGAAGGAGCAATCTGCTGCTGCAAAGATGTGTTGTTGTTGTTGCTGTTGCTGCTGCTGCTGTTGTCACCAAGTGCAGGCGAGTCAGCTCTGACCTCCAGTGACCGACCGAATGTACACAGGAAAAACACTGCCCCGTCCTGCACCACCTTCACAAGAACAGCAGCCCCCGAAGCCCTCGGAGGTTTCTGCTCTGTGCTCAGGGTCCCGAGGCAGGACCGGCTCGCTGGCCATGGGGGTCTGGTTTGGCCAGGTATCTATCTAAGAGAACTGGAAACACGTCTGCACCAGAAGGTGCATACGGATGTTTGCCGGAACGTTCTTTGTGGAGTGGAATCCGGTCAGATGTTAGAGGGACAACAGCCGTGTGGCCCAGGCAGTCCTCGGAGATGTTGCAGGCTGGCCGAATCTCCACACTGCAGCGAGTCGCTTTGGGCTCCCTGCGCTTTGGACAAGCAAGTGGACACGAGCCAGTGGCCTGCGCGGTGTCCAAAAGCACGATGGGGAAGCGTGAAGTCCGGTGAGCAGGACCCAGAGCCAGGAAGTGAGCGCACACTGTTGGGAGAGACGGAGAGACTGCAGCTGTCCCTAAGGTGGGCATCGGACCTTTGAGGTGTGCGCAGTGGGCGGCGAGTCTCTGGCTACCCAGAGGAACAGAGCTCTAACCTTGGAAGCGCGCTGAGTGACAGGAACCAGATCCTCCAGATGGCTCCAGAGCTGCGCGGCATCCGGAGGAGGCAAACCCAGAGTGACACCGCGCTGAGCAGGGTTTCCAAGGCTGGAGGGAGAGGGAGCCAGGCCCGACTGCTACTGCACCTGCAGCTGCTTTTTGGAGTCCTGAAAAATAGTTGTGAAATGCTAAAAACCTCCTGGCCAGTCCGCTTTTGAAGGGTGAGCTCCCTGGCGGGTTAATTACAGTCTCCAACCCCGGCGGGGCACCCGTTAAGGGCGCAGCTGCTTTCTGAAGGTTGGCCACCTGAAGCCAACTAGCGACAGCTCAGTGGGACAGGCCTGCCTGTCTGCTCCCAGAAAGGTCACTGCTGAGGAAGCCGATGGGCCCTCCCATCGCAGTGTGGCTCGGGCCTGCCCTTGACCCCTGGACACGGGTCACCTCCTACCACGGCCCCCTCTTGGCCTGTTTGTTCAACTTCAGTAGCTCCGCTCCCTCTCTTGGAGCGGATCATTCTTCTGGGGACAACCTGAAAACGTGGTCCTCTGGGCCTCTACATGGCACTCTTGAAGGGTGTGTTTGGTGTTTGTCTAGTTAGGACGGGGAGAGACTGGCATTTTATTAATAGAAATTGTTTGGAGTAACAGATCCTCTTGGGAATCCACTTCACCAGCGGAGGCAGAGGCAGAGGCGAGGGCCCGCCACCTCTGAGGAGAGCGGGGCCGCCTTCTCTGGTTCTCGCCTGTCCAGCTTTCCCCCCGACCGTCCCGTGATGTTCCAGGTACCCGTGAGCTCTAGTGCGGGGTGAGATGCCACACACGTGGGTCAGAATGCTTTCTCTTTGATCCTGGTCAGCAGCAGCACCCCGAGAGTTCTCTGCATTCTCAAGGTCACAGGCAACCCAGGGCCACCTCCTCCCGGGAGGCAAGGGCCAGACCTCAGCTCACTGCTGTCTGTGGACACCCTTCTCAAGCCCGTCCTCCCAGGGCTCCCGGAACACTCGGCCCCTTTGCCAAAGTGTTTGCTGGAGAGCTGGGCGCCATCACCCTCCCCACCGGTGTCGTCGTCGTCGTCGTTGTGGTCACTGAGCCACTTGCGACTCATGATGGCCCCGTGAGGTGGAGTAGAACGGCCCTCTGGGAGCTCCAGTCTGAGCACTCCTTGTAAGAGTGAACGGCTAGGTCTTCTCCCCTGGAGCTGTCGGTGGGTGGGTGTGGACTGCTTACTGGGGTCCTTGGAAGTGCTGCCAGGCAGCCACCCACTGGGCCCGAGTGCAGCAGGCTGGTGGCAGAAGTGGGGCTGGGCTGGAGTTTGTGCAGGTGTATGCTGTGGGGACCAGAAGGTTCCGTGTCTCTGCGGAAGCCCTGGTCTGGGGAGGCTGTTTGGTCCTCTGTGGGTTGTGCTTCATCTTAGTGGCTGGCAGGACCTCAAACCCCTCAGAAACTGAGTTCTCTGCCTAGACCATCCTGCCGACTGCACTGGCCTCAGCCCTCACCCTGCCTGCCCCAGCCCGACCTGGGAGTTTGTCCGAGGCCGAGAGTCCCGAGTTGCTCTCCTCCCTGCCTCCTTCCTTTGCGCTGTTTTACCATCCGCTCTCTGCAAACCCAACCGCTAGATGGGTGCATGGGTGACCAGAGGGTATCTGAGAGCTCAAGCCGGGCCCCAGAAATGCCAGTGGCTGTTGCTTTCTGCTCCCACAGAGTGACAGTCGATGCCGACTCCGCGGAAGGGAGTTTTCCAGGTCCTGGTACCCTGGGAGCTGTTTGGGGCCCATGGCGGCCGGAGAGCCCCAGGCTCTGTGGTGTGCACTGGGTCCAAGTTTAAACCTTGCTCCATACCTTCCCCACGTGGGGTCCCTTGTGAAACAAGGGGGCCAGGCCCGCAGGGCTCACCTCTCTCCCACTGGGTGTCTCCCTGCAGGATGCTGGCCCCTATGACCTGGTCCCCGGCACCTTCCTTCTCCTGTGGCAGCAGCGTCAGCGGAGCCTCTGCAGGTGGATCCAGGTAAGGACCCTGACCTCCGAGGTGCGGGGCCCTGAAGTGCCTCCGGTCTTTGGAGTTTGGGGTGTGGGTTTTGTTGTCATTTTCTTCTTCCTCATTCCTAATGCGGGATAGACTGTCCCTGCAGGTCCTGACGCCTCTGGCCCCAGTGCCACTCCTCCATTGTGGGCCACCCCCATGGCTCTCTGCTGTTTGCTCTGGTGCTCAGCCTGGGCCTCCCTGGTCCCCCAAATTAGCCTTGCCTTTGCAGATGGCGGCTCCTTCCAGGGGCTCTGGGGGCTCAGGCCTCAGTAACGGATCACCACGCTCCCCAAAACTAGGTCAAATACAAAAAGCCTGTGTGTGTTCCTGTGCCCCCTCCGCAGTGCTGCCTGGTGCTGCCAGGCCATGCACCCGCAGACGAGCGCCTGAGGCTGGGGGATGGGCTCAGGAGTTGTTGTCTGAGGACCCTTCTTGCATCAGTGGGGGCACCTGGATAAGAAATGGAACCTTGTAGCGCTTGGGCTGAGCCCTGGTGGTGCAGTGGGTGAAGTGTGGAGCTGCTAACCACGAGGTCGATGGTTCGAATGTACTGGCCACTCTGTGGGAGAAAAATGAGGCCGTCTGTTCTCATAAAGGTGTTTACGTGTCAGAAACCCCAGGGGAAAGTTCTGCCCTGCCTGTCCTACTGTGGGGCAAGGGTGGGGGTGGGGTGGGAGCTGTGAGTGGCATGCTTAGATGGGACCCCGGCCAGTGCACCTCACATACTGCCATAACCCGTCATCCCTCAAGGGAGGCTCCTGTGCTGCTGGGACTCGGGCAGGGTTTCAGAGGTGCTCTCTGGCCAAGAAAGCGAGCAGACCAGAGCAGCCCCTCTGCAGGAGGGTGGGGATGCAAAGGTGGCCACAGTCTCGGCAGAGTCCCACAGCTGAGTCTGGAATGCAGCCTGGGCCCCGTGTCTTTCAGGCTGGGCGGCAGAGTGCGTGTTCTCCCAGAGTGGCAGTAGTGGAGCCCCTTCCCTGCCCCAGCCGCCGCCTCCTGCCACCCCCACCCTAGAAGCAGGGTACCACATGGCCCGGGTTGCTCCCAGCTCCCCAGGCACCCTGCCCCACCCCCGGCCTCTGCTCCAGGCTGGCACCAGCTTGTTTTCTTCTCTCTTTGCTGAGCCTTCTCAGCCGCTGTGAAAAGGCCTCCCAAGTGCTAAAGAAAGGGAGAGTGCTCTGCTGGGTTTTGTCGCTGTTGTTTTAATTCACTTTCCGAGGTGTCTCGACACCCGGGGTGGCCTGGGGCTCTAAGAAGGAGCCCTGGCTCTCAGCCCCTCGAGGGCCTCGGCTTCTACAGGGCTCAGCTCAGGGCAGGGGCCCAACAGTCAGCTCTTCTGCCCCCGAAACACAGACACCACAGGGGCTCTGACATGCTGTCCTGGCCCCCAAGGACCGTGCTCCAGCAAAGCCCTTCCCCACCCCACCCTCTGTGTCCCGAGGTGGTACAGCGGTTCAGCCCGCCATGGTCTTAGAACCCACACGGTGGCCATCTGCTCCCGCCGAGATGACAACCGAGGAAGCCCGCGGGGCTGCGACAAGGCAGAGTTGACTCAGTGACACCAGAGGTGCAGGCCTGCCAGCCCCATCCCAGGGCTCCTCGCTCCACCCACGGAGCCAGTGAACCTGCCTGGAGGACGCTGCGGTTTGTGCCCAGGGCCGGCGAGGCAGCCGTGGACACAGCAGGCAGCTGTGTGACTGAATGGCACTTGCTTACGGGTTCTTACCTCCCAGCCTGTCCCCTGTGTGCTCAAGCCTGTGGGTCCGTGTCCCTGGGTGGTGTGCATGGCTAATATGTGGGCTCAGAGTGGGAAAACAAGAGGTTCAGGCCCATCGTGGCACCTCAGTTGTAGAGCTGATGATTCACTTCCCCCAAACAGACACTGCATCCCGTAGAGTTCCCGCTCTGATAGGGATGGGCCACCCCATTTGCACCACCCTGGAACTGGGTGCAGTCCACCCAGAGGTGCCTCAGAAGAAAGGTCTGGAAAAGCAACCACTGGAGACCCCATAGCACTCAATCCTTCTCGGTCTGACACATATTAGGTCCACTTGCTGACCCCTGATTTTCTCTTATGTTGCTTCAGCCAGCTGCTGGTACTTGGGCTAGAACTCCTGTCCCAGACTTCCTGGAACATCTGCTCTTGTCCGGAGAACTTTCCATGTAGGAAACCTGCCTTTATCTTGCCACCCTGGCCCCCAGTCCAGAGAGGCTCTCAGCTGCCCAGCCCCCTGGCCACAGTGGGAGCTTCTCCTGGCCTGTGGCTGCAGGGAAACCAAGGTCTTGGAGTGCCTGAGGGCAGGCAGGGGCTGGGCTTGCCCCTCCTCCTGACTCTCCCCCTCCTCCCTCTTCCTTCCACTCTCCTCTCTCTCCCCTTGTTTCCTGCTCCTCACTCCTTGACAAAGAGAGGCCCTTAGAAGGGTCGAGTTAAGAAAAGCTCCATGCTTATGTTATTAAGGTGGAGACAGGCCGGAAGGCTGTCTATCCCCTGAGTGGGCACAGCAGGCTTTTTCCTGCATCCATGCAGCCCCCAGGGAGGGCCAATTGGAGGGACAGTGGCCCTGGAGTGGACTCACTGCAGCAGCTGCTGTCAGCCAACTCAGCAGGGGGCTTCCTTCCGGTCTCCCCTCAGGGAGGTGGAGCCCCTTGGAGGGGCTGCCGTGCGGAGGAGGCAGGCAGCACTTCCTGCCATTGTCACTGTGACCGGCCACCTCTGGAGAGGAAGGTAGCTAATGCAGCCAAAGGGACCACAAACCACATCAGCGACTGACACACAGACGGACACACACTTTACACTTACCCGCAGCCTCCTGGTTGGACTCTTCTGACCCCACACCCGAGCTGGCCTTCCCATTCCCTGGAGGTGCAGAACTCGGCGGCAGCAGACAGCAGTCCACCAAGTCAAGGGTCTCTGCTGTCGCCATGGTACCTGGGGGAGAGACAGGAGAGGCAAGTCCGACCGGCAGTCACCAGGCAGGTGCCCTCTGCCTTCTAACCCTCTTTGTTTTGTCTGTTGGTGGTACGTTGGCATGTGGTGCACATATTATTACCCATTACACCCATGCACGCACACACTTGTACACATATGTGTATATGCCCCGATGAGGGTACTTAAAAACTTTCATGGGAAAGTGAATGAAAAAATACTGGCATTTCCCCACAAATGTTTTGAAGCCCTTTCATATGAGCACGTAGAGTTGCACACACACACCCTGACATAGGTGTGCAACCGTGCTGCTCAGGATGTGGGGCAGGATGCTCAGGAGGCTGTTGCTGGAGTTTGCCGGGCTCTCCGTGCCCTGGTGAGGAGCCCCTGCACCTCTCTTCCCCGATCTCCTGTTCTCACCCTCCAGGTACTGCGCCCGCTCTGCCTGTCAGCTTAGCCCTGGGCTTCCCCAGAACTCACTGCCTGCGTTTGCTCTCAGTTGCCGCGCGCTGCAGTGCTCTGTGGCCCTGCTGCCCCTGTGCGCACATGCTCCACACGCCTCTTGCCTGGTGTGCCCACCCGGGCCTTCTAGCAGGCCTTTGGAGTCTGTGTGCTGGCACGCGTGCGGCGGGGGATGGTCGTCGCCTGGGGGTCTCGAGCTTTCATGTGATGTCATCTTCGGCTATGGTGTCGGAATACTGCCCAGCTCAGAGAACACACAGAGGAGGCCATTGTCCCTCCTCTCCTGTTGTGGGGGAAGTTTAAGGAGGGCAGGGTCAGCCTCCACATCTGGGGTAAAATGCCCCTGTGAAGGCCACCGGGCCGGGGGCTGTATTTCGGGAGGATGTTTGCTCACACCTGTCCAGACCCTCGAGCCCGTGTCTCCTTCAACCCGTGTTGGGATTGACTGGTTCGTAGGAGTCTGTCATCCAGGTTACCTACTTCTCTTATGCTTAAACAACATGCAAATCTGCAGGGTCGGCTGTACCTCTGCTGAACGATGTTTGCCTCTTGTCCGAGAGCAGACTGTTTTCAAGCAGGAGGCCGCGCTATGGTCTGTGAGCTGTGAGGTTCACAGCCAGCCAGGCCCTTGGAGGCCGTGCGCCTGTGCTCAGCTGCACGCCAGGTGTGTGGGCGGCCGGCACCCTACCCTGCGTGCTCGGTACTAAAGCCCCCTTTTGCCGCCTCCCTGCTTCCTCTTCCTCCCCTGCCTGTTCTAATAAAGAGCCCACTGAGAGGGGCTGGGGTTTGAGAGCACATGGCAAAGATGCCACACCGGCCAGGCCTTCTGACTCTAGGGAATTGTGCAGCATGAGCGAGGTAGGCGCAGGACCTGCATGGAGAAGTGGCCAAAGGGTACCTGGAACAAACCATGGACGCCTCTCGTCTTCCCTGCATCGTGTGGGGCCTGCACAGCTCCGGGTCTGCATATAGTTTTTGTTTTGTTTCTAGCCACCTCACTGGGATGTAATTCTCTCCCGTAAAGAATGTAGGTGCGGGGCTTTGAGTGTGCCCAGGTGTGCACACACCCCACCCCCAACATGTTCAGACATTTTCGTTGTCCTAAAGAAGCCCCATCCATAGCCTTCACCCTGCGCCCCACCCCTCACCCCTGGAGAAGGATGCCATCACCCTAGAGTTAAAGAGCAGTTAGAAATAGGAAGAGCCTCCTCGGGATGGATTGACACAGAGGTGGCAGCAGTGGGCCCAAATGGCCCAGTGACTGCGAGGCTGCCGCCGGACCGGGCAGTTTCCTTCTACTGGACATACGGGGTCCCTATGAGTCAAAGGTGACTTGACAGCACCCCCCCACAACTTTGTGCTCATCTGTGCACCCCTTACCAGCGGCACCTTCAGCATGTTTTCTTCTCTTTGAGGCAGCCCACCCCTTAGCCACACCCCCAGCCTTCCTCCTCCTCCCGGCCCTGGCAATTGTGCATCTCCTTTTTGCTGCTAGGCGTTTGCCTGTTCAGGGAGTTTCATGGGAATGGGGCCATTGTCCTCATGTGGTGCATTTAGAGGGTCATCTGTGTTGGAGCATGCACTAGAGCGTGCCTCCTTTTGCTGGCCGAGGAATGCCCTGTGGGCGGGGGAGGCGTGATTTGTGTATCTTCACCACTTGGGGGGCAGGCTGGCACCTGTCCGCTGCTTGGAGCATCGCTCTCTCTGTTGGCGCCCTTGCCCACAAGCCTCCAGGTGCTGTGCCTCAGAGTGGAATGGCTGGGTCACACGGTGACTTTGAGGATCCCTGGTGACAAGGTGACTTAAGCATTGCACTACTAACCAAAAGCTCAGCTGCTCCTTGAGAAAGAGACGAGGCCGTCTGCTTCTGTACAGATGGATAGGCCTGGAAACCTGGGGTGCGGGGGCAATGTCAGCCCCATCTTGCATGCCATTCTCAATGAGTTGGGAAGACAGAGTTTGGCTTTTGGAATGAAAACCTTGAGAAATCACTAGACTGTTTCAATGTGGCTATACCATCTTGCGCTTCTTTTTCAAACTTGCTGTAAATAAGATAAGTAAACCTATGAAGCACAACAATTGCCAATTCAGAATGTTCAGTTCAGTGACATCAGCTGTGTTCATCGCATCTTTGTACAAGGATCCATGTGCTCAATTGTGTAGGATGGTGGTTAGTGCAGGCTCCAGGACCCAAGAGTCTGGGTTCAGATCCTGGCAGAGAGAGACATCAGGTGGGACCATCTCCCCTCTGCCTCAGTGTCCTCATCTGTGAAATGGGAACAGCACGTATTTGTCCCAACCGCCTGTTGGTGAGAAGGAGTAAGTGCTGGGCCGGTAACCACAATGGCGGCAGCTCAAACTCTCCCCCGAGAAGCAAGATGAGCCTTTCTGCTCCCGGAAAGATGTGCAGCGTGGCAACCCCTGTGTACCAGCACCATGCGGTCCTGTGGCACGAGAATGGAATGGGGAATGACATGTGAAGCGCTTGGAAAGGACTTCCTAAGAATTCCTGCTGTGATTATTTCTATAGGTGTGGATGCTGGGCACACGATAGGTGGTGTCACCTTGTCACCCAGGCCCCTCCCTCAATGCTCCCTGTCCCACCCGGCAGTCTGTTTTTCTGACTAGGAGTAGCTGGAAGGATCTGAGCGGTGGGACCTAGGGAGTTTAACCCAGACGGAGGCCAGGGGTCTATGTACCTGGTCTCCTCCTGGCTCCGCTCCCATGAGCCACCTGGAGGGAGATGGGACCGTCTCTCGGACCATGGACTGGAGACTCCTAGGAAATGCCCCACTGCAGCTATAGCCCAGAGTCACTGGTGCCCGATGCCTGCCGCCCCCACCTTGGGAGTAGGAATGATCCTACTTGCCCCAGGGTTACAGCTGCCAGCCTGTAACTCAAGGTGGTCTGAAGCACATCCGATCCTCTTCTCTCAGTGCTGCAAAGACGTAAATGTATGGATACATTTGCAGAGGGGCAGGAGACAGTTCTCTGTCTCACCAGCAGAGACTGGCAGTGCTGGGCAGTGAGATATATTGGGGAAGGGGAGAGCACAAGGTGCCGAGGGAAGGAGACACGGGGCATGGGTGTGGCTAGAACAGAATGGGAAGCGCTGGCCGGGTGAGGAAACCCTCACAGAGGAGGGGGCATTCCAGTCGGGCTTTGAAGGATGCAGAGGAGTTTACCAGAGAGGAAAGAAGGTGGGGCAAGCATGTCTGGTTAGGGCTGCCCAGAGGTCCCTGGTTGCTGAAGAGTGGGGTCAAAGGAACGTGAGAGCTGGGCCATGCCAGAAGGGTGGAGACAGTGAGCACGTGGGGTCCAGGAGGAGGCTCACATCTTGTCCTTGCCACACCACTGGGGGCTTTACTGAGGCGCCCTCTGACAGATCACTGCACCCAGCAGTGAGGGGGGCCACATGTAGATTGTTCTGGTCTCACACTGCTTCCACTCTGTGATGGGCAGCCCCCTTACTCAGCCTCTCCAGGCCCCGGGGCCTGCCCCCACTCCAGGGGTCAGCCCTGCCCACTGGGGGTGGCCGAGCAGCGCCACCTGACCCCTCAGGCCACCACACACAGGCCTCAGCCCTGGTGGTGTAGGGGCTGACGGCAAAAATCCGCAGCCAGAACCCCCCAGCCGCTCCTCAGTAGAAAGACACCGCTGTCTGCTCCCGCAAAGATGTACAGCCCCCCCAAACCACAAGGGCCGTTCTGCTCTGCCCTCCGGGCCTGCGGCCAGTCAGAACGGACTCCAGGCAGGGCATTTGTCTTGTGGTGCTGCAGGCTGGCTGACTCTCGCCCGTTCTATGAGTGGTGCCCTGAGCATGCCGAGCCCCCTGCTCCACCCAGGCCACAGGCGCAGCATGCAGGTGCTGGTTTGCAGTCGCTTCAACTCCACTTTCCCACGGGGACACCCTCATCTCCTACGTCCCCCCATCCCCCTACCACCCACCCCCGCAAGGGGAAATGGCGGCGTTAACAGGAAACGGCGCCTTTTGAGGCTCCCCATCTCAGAGTCCAGGTGTATGAAAGGCGTCCCCTCTTTGACTTTGGGCAGCAGGTGACCTGCTTTTCGGAGCACGTGCGGAGGCAGCAGGGCCAGGCCCTTGCTTCTCCTGCCCTCCTCCACACGGGCGGCCGACCGGGCCAGCGGCTCAGATTAGTGCATTGACGTCAGGAGCCGGGCCACCTCTGCTCTCCCCGAGACCCGCAGCTGCTACTACCCCTTTCACCGTGTCTCTGCGACCCACAGAAGCTGTGGCAGCGGGCCCAGCGACCACAGTGTCCCCACGTGGCCACGGCTGCCTACCCGGCCCTCTTGCCCACCAGCTGGCAGATGTCAGGGCCAGGTCGGCCTGGGAGCCAGGAGCCTGCCTGTCATCTTCACGTGAATGTCTTGGCGGCTATTTCTGGCCTTGCCATTATCCCAGTGGCTTCAGGGGGATAAATATAGAAACAGGCTGAAAAGCCCCAGCGGCTCGGCAGGCAGGCAGAGCTGGGGGCGTGTGCACAGGCGAGTGGGGGCCTCATCTAGAAATAAGCCTGCGAGAATGCTCCGCGGCCCAATGCCAGTCCTCTGTGCCTTCCCCTGGGACACAATGGGGCCAGTGGGGTCTGCTGTGGACTGGGGGGCCCGAGGGGCCCTGGTAGCAGAGGGCAGGTTACTGGCAATGCTCCTACCCTGACTGCAGCAGCCATACAAGGGCAGTGGCAGGGCTATCAGGAACGGGAGTGAGTGTCCTGTTGAGGGTGCCCTCTGGCCCTGCACCCCTCACCCTGGCTCTCCTGGCCCCCTCCTCCTGCAGAGAGCCCGTACTGCCAGTAGCCCTGCCCTTTGTGGCTGGAACCCATCAACCCCTGCCTGCTGCCCTCCGTAATGACCTCTTCCTCAGGCCAGGGCTGTGGGAGAGAAGTGGGCACGCATCCCCAGAGATGTGTGAGTGGGAAGGGATGGAAGCCAGCCAGAGCCCAAAGAGCTCACCAGCAATAAAGGATGGTTGCTGTGCAGCCCCAGGGCCAGCGCCTGCTCCCAGCCACTCCGCCCTCTGCAGTCGTGTTCCCATGAAGGCCCGGCCCCTGCACTTGGCTGTGTGTCCAGTCAGGTGGGCAGAGCGCCGCCAGCCACCAGAAAGGTCTGTTTCTCTTGCTCTGACCCCGGGGGCTGCTGCATGCACGAGGTACAGATTCTGCCCAATCAGCACCAAACACAGGGACAGAGATGAATTGGAGAGGGCCCCCGGAGAGGCCAAGGCACGCACGGGCAACTGTGACACGTGTGCCTCGAGCAGACAGAGGGTGTCTCTTCCTGGGTGCTGCAGTAGGTGGGAGAAGAACATGGACCTGCAGGTGGAAACAACAGCCCAGGCACGGGCCCTGGGGCAGGGGCGTCTCAGTGGGCTCAACCACACAGCTGGGGTAAAGGCCCTGCAGTGAAAGCCCCATGGATTCAAGGACACAGCTTGGACAAAGGCCCTGGAGTAGTGTAGGCCCCGTGGGTTCCAGGACACAGTCTGAACAAAGGCCCTAGGTCAAGGAGGCCCTGTGGATTCATGTCCAGGAAAGATGTAGAGGCCGGGCTGGGACGAGCTGAGGCCGGTGAAGCCCAGGGTGGTGGCTGGGGAGGAGTTTGGGTGTTGTCTGAGAGACTCCCGGGGCTGAGTGGGGGTGGGGGGGAGGCTGTTGGACCCTGCAGGCTGGTGTCTGAGTGATGAGAGCCACAGCTCAGACTCTGTCTAGGGTGCTGGCTCCATGTACAGGGCTGAGCGGGGAGACAGTGAGCAGCACCTAGACAACTGGATGTGCTGAGTATGGGAAAGACATGCCGAAGCTGAACTCGGGTGTGGGGACTGCCCCCACCCTCCAGAGAAGTCTCTGGAACCCTGACTGGGTTTGGTGGAGAGGACTGACTCCCTGGGGTCTGCCAGCCAGCTCCCCTGACTGACTTCCAACGTGTTGTTTGAGGGGAAGATAAACATGCTTGTGCTGAGTGACCTTGGGGTGGAGAATAAAACCCTGTCACATAAATACATCCATGTGTGGGCCCAGGCTGAGGCAGTGCTTCTGAATTGCAGGCCTCTGATTGCAAGGTCAGCAGTTCGAAACTACCCTCTGCTCCTTAGAAGGAAGATGGGCCTTTCTGCTGCCCTAAAGGGTGATCATCTCAAAAACCCACAGGGCGGTTCTCCCCGGTCTTAGAGAGCAGCCATGAGATGGAATCTGTGGGCCCTGGGGCGTACACAGGGAGAAGGGGGCACCGTGGCTGTGTCTGCTTAGAGCAATAGGCTCTTAAAGATCATGGGCCCCTGGCTTCATTTCTCAGCTGGGGACTCGAACCCTCAGGGAGAGTGTCTGGAGCCCAGGACCAGGCTCCCTCTCTGGGATTGGCAGCCTCACAAGCCATTGGAACCCACTCTGCGTGCCGGCCCCGCTCCCAGGGAACTCCTGCCCGCTGTGTGCGGTGTGCCTGGTTCAGGAGGGTCCTGCACGCTGGAGTCGACCGAGTGGTACTCTGCCAGTTCCAGCCGTGGCCTTGGCGTGGCGGACCCTCAGGGCCATTGTTCAGACAGAGAGCCGAGTTTGCCTTCTGTTAACCCTTTGAAAGGCCAAGGCTCAAACCCTCCCGCTGCTTCCGTAAAGATCCCCTAAAGTTGCTTTCCAGCACCGATGACCTGCTCGGCGATCATGCCTCTCACAAAGGGAATCTCCTTCATCCCAGAGGAGAAGTGGGAACGCAAGAAGCAGCGCCTGTGCAGAGCCCCAATGCCTACTTCACGGGTGCCAAGTACCCAGGCTGCTATAGAAGCACCACGGCCTTCAGCCAGGCACAAACAGTGGTTTTGTGTGTTGGCTGCTCGACTGTCCTCTGTCAGCCTCCAGGAGGAAAAGCAAGCTTACAGAAGGACGCTCCTTCAGACGGAAGGCGCGCTAAAAGACCCTGAAGAAGATATATGGCAAGCCATTCTAATAAACTCATTTTGGATGCCCCCAAAAAACAAGCAAACAAACAAACAAAAAGATTATGAAGTTGGGAACGCTGTGGGCAGCTCTGCCCTGTCTGCAGGCAGGCCCTGGAGCTGGAGTCCATCCGACGGATGGCAGCGGGTTGATTTGGGTTCCTGTCAGGAGCAGAAGGGGCCCTGGTGGCACAGCGGATAAACGCCTGGCGGCTCACTGAGCAGTCAGCCATTTGACCCCAGAAGCTGCTCCGTGGGAGGCAGACAGACCTGCCTCCCTAAACAGGACAGCTTGGAAACCCTTTGGGGCAGTTCTGCTCTGTCCTAAACAGGCTCTGCGTACCGCCTCCCTGAGGGTCCCAAGGCAGGGTCCTGCCCTGGCTCTGTCTAGCTCCTTGCTTTCATGGGGTGTTTTCCTGCCAAGAGCAGTGGCCCTTTCCTTTGTGTGGGTTTGCTAGCAGCCAAGGACCCGGACAGGGGTCTGGTCAGAGGGTCAGGCCAGCGCCTGCAGACACCATGGTGTTATGTCTTCCATTGTCCCCCGTGTCTCCCTCAAGATCTGGGGAGGAAAACCATTCTGCCTCCCGGGGTGCTCGGTCAAGCTGGTGAGGGAGACTATCCCTCACCAGACCTGGTCAACTGACTCCCCTGACCCACTTCGGAGCTCAAGTTTTGAGAAAGGGCCTCCAGACTTGCAGGTCTGTGCAGAGGGGCTCAGGAATTGGGTGAGGCAGCTCCCAAATGCCTCCTTTATGGCTGCCATCAGAGGTGGCTGTTTGGATAATGTGCCCAGAGACACCCCGCCCCCCGCCCCACTTCTGACCAGCAGCTCCAGTCGTCTTCTTGCCACTCTCTGTTACTGGGGAGCCAGAGAGCTGGGGAGGCGGTGGTCGTGGAGGTGCAGACCCAAAAGCCTCTGCTGTCCATCACTCCGTGCCCCTCCCCTGGAACTGACCGGCCTCCTGTGACAAGTGCTGGGGTGGATTATAAGCATACTCTTAGAGCATCAACAAAACAGAGCCACCAGCTGTCCAACGCAGAGACTACGGATGTCACCCAGACGGGACACAAAGAAAGTGAGCAGCACGGTGGGGGGAGATGGCAGGGCACTCCATGACCCTCATACCAGCCCCAGCACAGGAGAGTGTGCCTGCCAGGGTGCCCCCACCCCGTCAACGCCTTCACTGACAGAATCTTTTCGTCCCACGTGGAATTAAAAGGTGCTTAGCCAGGTCTCTCAGGAATATGCTGTTTCTTTCGAATAAGCAAGAAGCGGGGGTGAGCTGGATACAACATGAGCGGAGAGCAGGCAAGGAGAGGTTATATGAATAGACAACGAGTCTCTGGGCCACTTTGAGGAGCTGTGGTCACGTAGCAGTTACATGTTGAGCTGCTGACCACCAGGTGGGCAGTTCCGAACCAGCAGCACTCGTCTGGAGAAAGATGAGGCTTTCTGCTTGCATAAAGAGTGACTTCCTCAGAAGCGCACAGGGACAGGTCTGCTCTTTGGGGTCATCACCAGGCACGCATACGGTGTCCGTCCTGGTAAATTCGCGAGGGAGCTAGAATAAGTCACGCCATGGCCATTAATTCCTGGAGCTACTTTTTATTAACAGTGTAGCACTTGTTTACGAGTTACATGCTAAGTTCTGTAAACAGGAATATTTATAACTCTGAAGTATATCTGACACAACACAGCCGCGACCCAGTCTACACATTTAATGTAATATTAACGTGGTCCTAATTTAACATAATGCGAACATAGCAAACATCTCCAAATACTGAATATATTGATATTTATCTAAAACAAAAAGTTTTAATTTATGTACCAAGAGTTTTGTCTCTGCCTGCTGCGAGAGACACCACTGTGTTATTGCCTTTAGATGCTAACAAATCAAGTACTCGACACACGAGAAGGATGCAGACTTCGAGATTTATTTAGTGTGTGAAATATGGTCCTGTTCTACAGTGAGTGCGTTTCTAGATTCATCTTTCAAGAAAGCAGCACAGGGAATTTATCACAACATTAGATTTATATTTTATCGGAAAATTACATATCTCCCTGCAAAGAAATTGAACAACTTCTCAAGGAAATAAGTGAAATGAATACTTAGATAATAAAAATTATAGAAATGCGTCATGGTTCCCTTCAGCCTGACTTTTTCATGAAATTGATGGATCTGTTAGGACTCGCAAAACAAAGACGTGGTGCTGCCGTTACATGCATTCCGTACCTATCCTTGATTGTGGACGACTTAGGCTGGGTTGTCCAGAGAAATAGAACCAGTGACCCCCATAGTTGTACAAGAGAGAGCTTCACATCAAGGCGACATCCAGCCCAGTTCAACTCCGGCACGTGGGTGCGATGCTAATGGAGCCTTCTCCAGACTCGCCTTGCGTCAGGCCGCAGACGCATGCGGAAAAGTGAAGCTGGAAGCGGGAGATCCCCAGCTGCGGGTGCAGTCACACGTGTATATCCAAGGCTGGTGGGAGCATGGCAGGGTGCCCACAGCTCCTAGTCTGTCTTCCAGAGTCAGCGGCCAACATGGGGCCCCCCCTGAAGGCTGACACAGAGCCCCAGCAAGGAGGAAGGCAAAGGACAGAGGGAAAGAAAAGTTCCCAGGCTGTCCAAAGGATTCATCGTCAGGCTGTGACCCGATTGGACTCCACCCCACCCTTCCACACATGTGCAGGTTGACCTAAAATCTAACTGCCGCCGCAGGAAATGGACAAGTCCACAAAGAGATAAAGTGGGCGCCTCGTAAGTTTTATGTGTGGTAACAAAGATGCTTTTCCTTTCCCTTCTGTCCCATCAAGGATAACCTGGCATTCCGTTGTCTCCCATGACCACAAAAGAGCAAGCCAGTGGCCCTGAAACCACATGACGCATGCGTGTTCGGCCCCATTGTGCGCCCAGCAAAGCGGGAGCCAAGGGAGACTCCCCTGGCCTGTGACTCATGCCGTTGCAGGCTGTGCGCTCCCGTTCAGCCAGCGGCAGACCCAGCCGTGAAGGCCGGGGAGTGAGTGGGCCAGTGCTTCCACGCTCTTACTTCAAGGCAGGTCTGCAGAGGCTCCCGCCAAACGCCCAGCGGCGGAGGAAGGAAGCGGCTTCCGAGGACCTGCCGAAGGCCGAGAGCCAATCGAACCAAAAAAGCCCTCCAGATCCAACTTACTGCCTCGGGGTTGATGCCGGCACACCCCGTAAGACAGGCAAAAGCTGCCCTGTCAGTTTTGGAGACGGTCACCGTGGACTGCAGCCTGGCGCGAAGCCACAGTGCCACCCGGGCCCCTCAGAGCCCAATACATGTTCCAAATTCACGTCCCCCACTCACTGACCTTCCAATGGGAATGTGCGCTCTAACAGACAAATTCCCACGTAAAGCACATTTTGCAGATTTCGTTCATTTTCAGTTATTGAGATGCACGTGCTATGTTCGGGCACCATCGCAAAAGTGACGCAGCGACGACGACGGGGAGAGCAGAAGGGAAAGCTTCCAGAGGGCAGGAAGCAGAGACTTCTTCCACGGAACACTCCCGTTTCATGGGTGCAAACCGTGCCCGGATCACAGGGCTGACGTGGCTAATCACATGCAAACACTGCAGGATCAGTTTCAAATCCTACATCCATAAGCAATGATGATGGTGTAGAAGATGAAGCTACTCTACAGTCTCCCCTGAATAACAGAAGTGCAGCTCCTCTCCAGCGAGGTACAGGATGGGATCAGAAGGCCACGTGAGTCTCAGCATCCCAGGGAGCCCGTGGAAGCTCCTTTTGGAGACTGAGAGATGGTTAGCAGACGAGGGGGCGAAGCCAGTGGTGAAAAATTGAAGAGGGATTGGCTCCTGGGTTCACCACCTCTTGAGTCCTAAATCTTTTCATTCCCTGTTGGACTTAGTGATTGGTGCAACTCAGATCTGATTGGTAAACTGAAACGAGTTCCGTACACCGGGACTGCACGTCGTTATGGTTAAATGGAAGGCCTGGTTTGAGCGCAGCTCATGAACTGGACGCACAAATCCATTAAGAAAGTCAGCGTGGGGAAGCTGCTCCGCACGCTGTTGTTGCTGCCCTCATGACAACCGCTGACCACCGACTGTCATTTCTCGAAAGAAAGGAAGCGCATTTCACTCTCCACAAAACGGAAAGTTGAGGGGTTTACTCAAACATGTTGCTCAGTTTGATCTATTTTTAGCAGCTCACATTTCAGAATACAGCAGCACAGGAAAAGGCAATCTGTGGTAAAGGTCTAAAATATACCACATGAAGAATTAATACACTCAAAAAGTGAGAATTGATACATTTAATAAGTGATGAAGTTAGAACAATGATTCTCAGCTGAATAAGTATTGTTCGCTATTTCAGCAGGTTTTGCTCCTGAACTTCCTCCTACAGAGATCCGTACTGCTTTAAGATCAGCGTCTCTCACAGGTGGAAAACCGGTGCGTGATTGATCATATCTACTGGCTTAAGCAGTCATCCCGGTGAGGAGATTGCACATCAAGCACCTTGAAAGGCATGAGAAGTTTCCAAGATTGATTTTCCTAAGTGAGCAGTTCTGAAAAGGTATTTAGGCACTGACACATGGGACAGTAACGGAGTCAGTCTGGGAATTGAACACTTAGCTTCCGGAAGCTGTAGACGTTATTGCTGAAGGGCAGACCCAAAAAGGAGAGAGCAAGAGAGAGGCGGAAACATGGTCAACGAACTGCAAGCCCTCAAGTATGTACGTACGTATGTATGCATGTGGATTGTGTGGCGTGGTGTCCTGCAGCATTTCCCTCGGACACATCAGGTGTGTCTTCTAGTCATTGACGTGTTTGCATTATTGACGCAAGAGGATACTGAAAGTGTTGAAGACCAAACCAAACTCTCTGCCCTGGAGTGGATTCTGACTGCCGCCAAATACTGACTTTGTTAGTCCAGGTAAACTAGAGAAACAAATGCATGGACATGCATATGGATATAGGGGAATGGTTTATATACAAAAGGAATGGAACATTGAGAAAGCATCCCAGCCCAGTCCAGTACAAAATCATAAGTCCGATATTAGCTCATATGTCCAATACCAGTCTATAATGTCACAGGCCAGTGGGTGCAGAGTCCCGGCGCTGGCAGGGGTCCCCTCATGGCTCCTCATTTCCAGGGCTCGGGGTCCATCAAGAGCATCTAGTGGTGACAGAAGCAACTCAGCGCTGGCAGGGGTCTCCACATAGCTTTTCCAGCTTCAGAGGAGGTAAGGCCGTATGGCTTCTCCTCTGGCTCCTTCAGCTCCTCGGATGCTGCCATCTTGTCTTGTCCACAGTTTGTTGTCTCTGAGACTAACACCCAACAACTGGGGAGATGGCTTCTCATCTCCATGAGGGAAATATGGCGAGATTTCCCAGAATCTCAGGAGAAAGCCATGCCCACACGGAGACCTCATTGGCTACTCACTGGCTATCTCCAGATTACCAGGCTAGACTTCACCCCTGCATCTCAATCATGAAATTAACATAAGCACATGACCGCCACAGTGACCTTCAAGGAGTTTACTGTAAACGATGCGCTTGCTCCAGAAGCATTACGACGTGCCAGAGACGGATTCTGAGTAGCTGAGCGCTGCATCATCGCTGACTCCCTCAAATCTTGGTGGTACAGGAGAGTCCTCCCCCCGCCCCCCGCCCTCTCATTACCTAAAAGCCACCCCGCAGGGAAGCTCCTTGTACTTAGGATCAGGGTGGAAGTAAGGGTGATGCGCCCCACCCTAATTGTCAGTATAAGCATCACCTCACCTTCTGTCTGTCACCTAACCCCGCCTCCTGAGCATCAGACCCACCCTAGGATTCACAGCTTCTCGCCGAATGGATAATCACGCAATACTGGGTTGAGTTGACTCAACTTTGGGGAAGGGGGGAGGACACGTGCCATCCATGACACCATGATACTTTCATACTCATGTGACAGTTGGGCAACGAATAAAGGAGACCTGAGGGGAATCGCTGGATTTGAACTCTGGTGTTGGCAAAGAATATCACATAGGCCTGAAAAAACGAACACATCTGTGCCGGAAGAAGTACAGCAGACTGTTCCCTGGAAGTGAGGATGGCGTGGCACTGTCGCACACACTTTGGGCATGTCATCGGCAGGGGCCAGCGCCTGGAGAGGGGCCTCATGCTTGGTAAAGTGAAGGATTGGCGAAAAAGAGGACCCGATGGATGTGCCTGAGACGGCTTGCACGATGACTGCAGCAGTAGACCCCAACGTGGCAGTGGTTGTGGGAGACACGCAGGCCCAACCAGTGCTATGTTCTACTGTCCAGGGGTTGCTGTGAGCCAGCGCTGACCAGCTGACCTCAGGAAATAAGCCCAGACTGCCCTATCTTTCTTCTATAGAATGATGGTGAGTTTGAACTGCTGACCTTTGAGTTAGTGCCTGAGGTCTTGATCGCTGTGCCACCACGACTCCTGGAAAATAGAATCCAGCCCTCACAGGAGCAAGCACACTGCCACACCCGGTAGTGAATCTAGAAGCTGGAGCCCATGTCCCAGGAGGCTTTGCAGCATCTGGGAAGGGCCTGCCTGACCGGCTCAGACTACTGTTTGGGTGATTTCGCCGATGAGTGACAGCTGCCTACTTGCCTTGGGGATTCCCCAGGGTCCCAAACAAAGACAGAGTGCCAGAGTGCCCCGGTGAAGCTGCTGGCTTTGTCTCTGCACACGATCTAGCCTAGCCGAGCCGTCAGCCTTCAAGGCCGGGAAGCTGGATGAGGAATTGAGGTGCAGGGGAGTTCAGAGCTAGTTAGTGGGCCCACGGGTCCCCCCAGTGCTCATGGCAGGGCACCCCAACAGAGACCAGCTATTCTGTGTAGACTTCAGGAAGTTATGTGGTGTGACATTGTATGAGAGTTGGCAGGAACATGTCCATGTAAATCAAGTGACCAACCTCAGGGCTATAATGTCACTATATAAAACATCATTAGGCCCTGGGACCTGCCTGAGTTCCTCACAGGTTAAGCACAGGACCACTGTATTTTCTCCATATAATACACCCATTGAAATAATACACACACACGTAACATGCATACCACTCACAGGACACTAGTGTGTGGGTGGGGGGGCATGAGCAGTTTTCCTGCCAGCTTCTGGTGAGAATAAAACGGGAATGGAGAAGCCCCTGGCATGGTTTTCTGCAAAGCTAGAGAAGCCGTCTGTAGCCAGCAGGCTCCGGCCTTTCTCACCTGTCTCCCTGGCTGGGCACTACGCACTCATGTGGGCTCGGGTGCCATCTGTGAGTCCCCTGGGCGGTCAAGTGGCAAGGACAAAAGAGGTGATGCTCTTTATTGTCATTGTGTGACTACCCACGGCGGGGGGGTGCAGAGAGAGTGACAGCCCCACCCCTGCTCCACGGGCCTGGGGCATGCAGGTGAGCAGCAGGTGAGCCTGACCTTACCCACACTGCCTTTATCCTGGGCCCAGACCCCGTCACTGCCGAGTCCACTCTCGGGACGCCCCCTGTACGTAGAGGAGAGCCGTGACGCCTGAGGTTTGGTGTTTCTGAGCTGACTACCAGACCTTTCTTCTGAGGTGCCTCTGCGTGGGTCTGGGCTCAAGCGTCCAGCCTTTGTGTGGCCGTTTTGTGGGTACCTGGGCACCTACAACCTTATCCACACTGTACGGCCATTCCCTGTCCCTCCGCCTTTATCTCCCTCCTGAGACCCCTGGACCCTGAAGTCCGGGCCAGGAGGGGTTCTTCAGGGACCACACTGCGCAGCGAAGGAGGCGGACATAGGAAGCCCATGTTTCACTGACGGTAGTAACAGCTGCTCCCTCTGTAGAGCCATGTCACACAGTCCAGGCCAGTTGTAACCTCACTCGATAGGTCAGGGTGGGGGCACTGAAGTAACAGAGCTTGTTACTTGGGTCCTGGTCTGGTCTACCTGAACTTTGACCCCCTAAAAGGAGCCAAGCTGCCCACTTGGGCCCAAGAGTGCAGTGGGAACACTGAGAGCTGGGCTTGCCCCTGAGCTTTCTGTGGGACTTGAGACCACAGCCCTCTCAGAGCCTTGAGTTCATGTCTGTATGACGAGGCTGGCATGCTGGCGCTCAGGGGTATCTGTGAGGTAGAAAGGGATGGTCTGATGGAGGGGCAGCAGCTCCACCCTGTGACGTGGTGCCTCCCAATGGGGGTCCTTCAAGAGCCCTCCACTGCTAAACAAGGCAGCCCCCTGATTACCAACGGGGACCCTGGGTGTGACGTCTGCACCTAGGTGGTAAAGGACATCTAACACCTGCCTGTCTTCTCTCGGGGACCCCTCCCTCTGAGGGAGGTCACCCACCAGGTCATAAGGCTCTTGACTATAGGTTCTGTCACTGCACTGCCAACCCGGGGTGGCCTTCACAAACTGGCACCTGTTTTCTTATGGTTGTAGAGACTTAAAGTCTGAATCTATGGTGCCAGCTTTAGGGGAAGGCTCACTCTGCCCATTCGAGGGGACAGCAAATCTATATCTATATATTAGATGCAGACCACCTGTACCCCTCCGAAGAATCTCCTTTTCAACGGATTGGCTGTTCAAAGCCGATATTATCATGAAGGTAATAGTGTTATAGCTGACCTCATCATGGTGTATGACTGTATCGTATTTGCACGCCATGTACAAGGACAGCCAAGGTGACACACAACCTTCACCATCACAGATCCCCTTTCCCCATGGTAGATATTTCCTATAAATCAGCTTATACAATATTTGTCCTTTTATGCCTGGCTCCTTTCACTTAGCATAATGTTTTTAAGGTTCTTTCATGTCAAAACATGAGCCAGCATATCATAAAGCCCTTTATGACTCAAGAATATTCCATAGCATGACTGCATCACATTCAGTAAGACCCCAATAAAATGGCTAATAATTTTTTTTTTAATTAGTGCTGCTGCGAACCTTGGTGCCCAAGTATCTGTCTGAGTCCCTGATTTCCAGTCTTTGGGGTCCATTCGTAAGAGGGGAGTTGCCTGTGTGTCTCTTTCATCCATTTGTCAATGGATACTTGATTGTGTGCACCTTTTGTCTGTTGTGAATAGTGCTGTTGTGTTATAGACCCAGAACTAAAAGTCATGTCCATGTGAATGAGGGGGAGTGCGGAGTGGACTCCCAAAGCCCATCTGTTGGCAACTGGACATTCCCTTACAGAAGCGTCACAAGGAAGAGACAAACCCAGTCAGAGTGCACTGTAGCACTGATGAACCACACAACTTTCTAGTTCTTTAATACTACCCCACCACCACTATCATGACCCCAATTCTACCTTACAAATCCAGCTAGACTGGTACAGATAAGAGCTGGAAACACAGGGAATCCAGAACAGATAACCCCCTGGGGATCAGTAATGAGAGTAGTGATACCAGGAGGGGAAGGAGAAGGTGGGGCAGAAGGGCGGACCCGATCACAATGATCTACATATAACCCCCTCCCACGGGGATGGACAACAGAAAAATGGGTGAAGGGAGACAGAAGTTGGTGTAAGACATGAAAAAAATTATAAATGATCAAGAGTTCATGAGGGAGGGAGAGTGGGGGAGAGGGGACATGAGCTGATACCAAGGGCTCAAGTAGAAAGTGTTTTGAAAATGATGATGGCAACAAATGTGCTTGATATGATGGATGGATGCATGGTGTCAGAGCTATACAAGCTCCCAATAAAATGATCAATAATTTTTTTAAAATTAGTGCTGCTATAAACCCTGGTGTCCTGGTATCTGTCCCAGCTTTCCAGTCTTTGGGGTTCATCTGTAA
This sequence comes from Nesogale talazaci, assembly GCA_004026705.1. Classification (NCBI taxonomy): domain Eukaryota; kingdom Metazoa; phylum Chordata; class Mammalia; order Afrosoricida; family Tenrecidae; genus Nesogale; species Nesogale talazaci. Next base: position 47,263 of record PVJH01009980.1, read on the forward strand.
GAGGGCAGTTGCTAGTGTTTTTCTGTGTCTCACTTTTTGAGGAGCTTGGGAGGGTGTGAGGTCAAGGAACTAACTCCATCAGCTTATTTGTATTTGCACTTGACAGTGCTCACTTTGCCCTTCACAGGAGCGCGAGTGGAAGGCGGGAGGCCAGCTAGCACTCTGTACTGTAGAAACCTAAGAGACTCACTGGTTAAGACATGTGGCTCTTGACCGAAAGCAGAGAACAGCAGAAAGATGCCTTCCTGCTTTTAAAATTATGATTATTATTATGTAAAGGCATTCCACTGTGTGAATCATACCAAGCTATGGATAATGCTGTAAAGAGTGATAATTCCAGAGCAATTTTGTATGCTTATGCTGAATGTACACGTAGACCAAGAGGGAGCAGAACAAGAGGATGCTTTGTGGTTTGAAATCTGGATAGGTGCGTTTCAGGCGTGTATCCTTTGACCATCTATATGCTAGGCGAGTGTGTAAGTCCAGGCAGGCTAGAGAAACAAATTCACAGACACTCATGTGTGTATAAGAAAGAGCTTTATATCCAAAAGCAAATGAATATTGAGAAACAATGCCAGTTTATAAATTCCTTGGCAGACTCAGGCAGCACCTGCAATGACACTGACTGCTGGAAAGTCTTGTGGAGTCAGTGGTGGTGGAAGCATCTCAGCCTTGGCGTGGGTCTCCATGTGGCTTCTCCAGCACCAGGCTCTGGCTGCCATGAGCATAGCTCCATGTGACTTGTCAACAGGAATGTCTCGCAGGAAGTGTGTGTAAGTGTCCTTCTTCCAGGGACCTATTTATCTCCTTAGCGCCTCCAAATGAGGTCATCAAACTAACCTCCACCCATTCACTCTTAATAGCCTCCAGTTGGCACCAGATTGTGTAACTACCACAAGTAGCACTTCAGGAGGACCCATTAGCAAACCGTGATAAGCCAATGGCCCAGCCTTGCTTGTGGAAAGTGAAGAGGACTCAGCGCCTGTGCTGCTGAAGATCAAAGGCTTTCAGCATAGAAGAAGGCGCACACCCTGGCGGCAGAGTCAACAAGCTGCATTGCGATAAGCAGAGCAAGCATGAGATGGAGGGGATTTCATTGTACTTGTAGCCCCAGTCAGCCTCCAGGAAGCAGCAGGCAGGAAACCAATGGAGGAATGGCACTGGTCAAGTCCACGGCAAAGGATCTCTTTTTAAAGTGTCGAAAAGCCAAGATGTCACTTTGAAGATTAAGGTGCTCCTGACCCAAGTGATGACATTTTCAACCGCCTCGTATGCATGTGAAAGCTGGACAATGAATAAGGGAGACTGAAGAGGAATTGATGAATGATGATGTTGCTAAAGAAGAATATTAAATATACCCTAGGCCGCGAGAAAAAGGAACAAAATCTGTCTTGGAAGAAGTGCCGCTAGAATGTTCTTTAAGAGTTGGATCGTGAGGTTTTGTTTCATATCCTATGAACATGTGTCATCAGGGGGGCCAGTCCCATCTTGGAAAGGGACATCTTGCCTGGTGGAGGGTCAGTGAAAAAGAGGGAGACCCACCCCTCGCAGGAGTGACACATCGGCTACAGCAACAGGCTCCCGCCTGGCAAGGGCTGTGAGGCGGCCCCAGACAACACCAGCCACAGCACTGGAGGCCGAGGGGAGCTCTCTGGGAAGGCCTGGCCCTTGGCCGCCCCTTGGCCTCGGCAGAGCTGGAAAGGCATGATGAGACAGGAGTGGAGGGGGCTTTTGAGAAACACACAGGGTGGAGGTAAAAAACCAAACCAGGGTGAAAGCAGCCCCCGACCCTGCACTAGGTGCTGTGAGGGGAGAGAGATTGGGAGATGGCGCTGTGGACAAAGCTCACTCTCAGCTTGTCCCCAAGCCAGAGGGCTTGGACTCTGTGCCTAGTTGCATGAGCACCCACTCAGGCACGGATGCACCTCCACACTAAAGACCCTGTGTCCTGTTCAGTCCTTGGGGGCTGGGGGGGGGGGGGGGGGGGGAATGTCACTGCAAACAGGCAGGCAATTGGCCAACAAGTCGAAGGTTCGAATACATCCAGAGATGCCTCAGAAGGAAGCCCTTCTGAAAGACCGCAGCCCCCAAAGGCCCTCAGACGTCCCTGGGCTTCCCCGGGATTGGGGTTGCACCATAGCCGCTGCTTTGGTGTGTGGGGTTTGGGGTGTTCACCAGTCTCGGTTCATCTTGGGCTCCAGCCTGAGTGTCGCTGTGAAATGGGACCTGGGTGTCCACTGGCCCGGCTCCTCTCAGTCCTGAGTGCAAGGTAGTGGGGAGCGCCACCTCCCAATCCCTGTCCCCTCGCAGCACCTAGTGCAGGGCCAGGGGCACACTGCTTGCACCCTGTGTGTTTCTCAAAAGCCCCCTCCACCCCTCCCTCTCCAACTCTGCCGAGGCCAAAGGGCAGCCAAGGCCCAGGTCTTCCCGGAGAGCTAGCCACCTCCCTCCTGCCCCTGGGCCTCTGTTGCTGTGGGTGTTGTCAGGTGACCACATGCTGCCTGAGCAGCAGTTGCTGTGTAGGGCTTCGCTGTGATGTGAGGGGACGGCTGGGAGCCCTAGGATGCCAGCTCCAGGGCAGATACAGCTACTCCTGTGCCCAGCCTCCCAGGCTCGGTGACGCGCTCCCCTGGTGGCGTAGTGGGTTGATTGCCGGCTGCTAACCACAAAGTCAGTGGTTCCTAGCACCCAGCCACTTTGCAGGAAGAAGAGTTAGATCTAGTCTTGGAAGCCCGAAGGACCAGCTCTACTTTGCCCTGTCGCACTGCTGTGAGTCAGAATCGACGCGATGGCAGTGGGTTTGGGGTTCTCTCCAAACTCATAAGGAGCCTGCAGGGTACAGTGTTTAAAGTACTCCGTTACGGATCAAGAGGTTAATTGTTCAAAGCTACCAACTGCTCCCTGGGAGAAAGACGAGGCAGTCGGCTTCCTCAAAGAGTGACCGCCTTGGGAAGCCCAGGGACCAGCACTGCACTCTCCTATGGAGTCCCTGTGAGTTGCGGTGGGCCTGATGGCAGTGGGTCCTTGGTTGTTGTTGTTTTGGGGGGAGGGCTTGGTCAGAACACACCCGCCCATTTTCCCAAGCCAGGTGAGCTCTCAGCAAACCCACGGGCAACAGATGCCCCCAGCCAAGCCTGCCAGTGCCACCTGCTCCTGGCAACTGAGAGACACAGTGCTGCTGCTAGAGCTCGGGGGCTTCTGGAAGGTGGTCTCGGCATCAAGAGCCTGTGACTCAGCTTATCCCGCCGGGACCAGGGTGCTGCAGGAGGCTGCCCCAGGAGAGTCCCAACCTGCTCTGGGACAAGCGAGTAGCCGGGGACAGTGGGAAAACAGCTGTACCTTTAAATGCTGTGGCCCACATGTGGAAGCTGTTTGCATGGTGGTTTATTTTTAGGGTGAACCCAGTCAAACCGGATGAAGCCCCAGAGGCACGTAGCCCTTTTCCCAGCCGGGGGTCCTGGTCCCAGGTCCCTGGGAACAAGGACTCCGGCTCAGGTCCCGGGAGGCGAAGCCAGCAGGGCCCTGGCTAGGGCCGAGCTCCAGCACGGCGGGAGGTACTTGAGTGTTGGGGACAGTGCAGAGCCACTTGGAACTCTAGGAAGTTGTGCCCCTGCTGGCATGGCCGCTCCCACCTGGATCCATTGAGAGACCCCCATCCCCCTACCCCCTGAGAGCATGATCGGGCAGATGTATGATGAGCTGACAGACTTCTTAAAGCAGCAGCAATTAGAGAGGATTTCTTCTGCCGCGCCCTCACGCCACAACAGGAATAAACCAGTGGTTCCGATTCCCCAGCTAATGATTTCCTCCATTAAATTAAGCAGCAGGAGGAGAAAATGGTTTTCTAAATGGGTTACTGAGCCCACAAGACCTGGTAGCTCCTTGCGGCCCGAGAATGGCCCCTCCTCTGCCTAGGACTCCCGGCCTCTAGCCACGCTCTCAGATGCTCCTTTTCCCCAGGAAAGCCCCCCCAGGAGAAGGGGCCTTCAGGACTGGGGCCTCCAACCTCGGTGAAAGGCGAAAGCCCTGAGCAAGGGTCAGGAGCCCCTACTCCAGGGGAGAGGAGGAGCCCACAGGAAGGGCCGAGGACCCTAGCCATGTTCCCTCCCGAGGCCTGGAGATGATTCCAAATACCCATTTCAGGAGCCAGGAGTTGCACACTGGGCAGCTAACCAGAAAGGTCAGCGGTTTGAACTCACCAGTAGCTCCATGAGAGAAAGATGTGCTGTCTGCTTCCGCGACAATCTACAGCTTCGGAACCCTCCGGGGGCAGTTATGCTCTGCCCCGTGGGGAAGCGACAGCCCGGGGTTTGGTTTTATACCCAGGACAGACTTCTGGCATTTCAGACTTCTGACACTCAGAACAATGAGATGAAAAATGTGTGTTGCTTTAAGCCACTTGAAAAAAAGTTCATTTATTCATTCCTCACTCCAAAGACGTGCCCCAGGGCTGAAGCCCTGCTACATGCCGGGCACTGCCTTTCTAGACCTGGATGCACGGTGGGGAAGCTGGCTGCTGGACACCGCCCTCACAGCAGGCCAGTCCCCAGAAGAAGGAAAGTGTCTCGGTGCAGTGTGTATGAGGGTCTTGCAGGGGTCAGGACTTGCTGGGAGTGGTGGTTAGGGTGGGCTTGGGTTCCAACCCCAGCTCTCTCACCACCTCTGATGGACAAATAGCCAGCCACTCCCTCACCCCACACCCCCACTCCTGCATCTGAATTGACAGAGAGAAGGTTGGACCAGAATTGAGGCTAGGTTCTAAGTGAACCCATCGCCAGGGAGTGGGCTTCTCAGAGCAACTCCAGGGATGGGAAGACCCTGCCCCTACCTGGTCACAGGCTCTCTGCTGCCTCATTAGAACGAGCGTGGGGTGGGGGAGGCACTGCCTCCAGGCATTCCAGGAAGACTAAAGGGGTTGCTGGTGGAAATGGCAGGAGCAGGGGTTCTGGAACAGGAGTGTGAGGCCACAGGGTGAGGCAAGGTGGCACAACAGGTCAGGGACCTTGGCACTATGGAGCATGCTTTACTCCTTCCCCAGCCTTGTACCCCGAGAACCCAGTCACTCGCTCTGCATCCTCTTAGAGGGCAGCCTGGGGTCTGACTGCAGGCAGATAGCAGTCCCGCGGCCCAGAAACCAAGGGGTAAGTCAGGGAGCAGAATAGAAGGAGGATGCTGGTGGCCTGCCAGGCTGGGCCGGGCGTTCTGTGTACACCAGCCCACTGGCCACACATGGCTCCTTCCATGGAACTTTGAGTTCCCAACAGAGAAGTGAAATGGGCAAGGCAGGGTCTCCAAACCACCAGGCACCTTGCAGGGCTTCGCTTCTGCAGGACAAGCCAGTGCTGGCCACACAGCAGAGGGGTCTAGCCCACAGCGTTGGTCTCTTCCACACTTGGGTGTGGCATTGGTTCTCCTGGGTCCTCCTATCTACCCACCGTCTCTGGAACAGACCAGCCCGAATGCTAATTGGGCGTCCTCCACTCATGTGGGGCCCCTGCCCTGGGTCCTAGGAACCAGACGCCTCCCCTGCAGGGTTACCGGGCAAAGAGCAGCACTCTGCATGAAATGGGAAAGCACACCGCCTGTGGTCACGCCGAGGCCACTCAAGGGGTTCTGAGACGGAATCTCGACGGGATCCCGTCTTCCTCCTGACGATTTCTGGTGGGACCGAACTACCACCTTGCGGTGAGCCGCCCAGCGCTCAACTCACTGCTGCACCAGGGCGCGTCTGCACGGGGCGAGGTGAGCATGAATGGAGAGTCGCTGTGGGGCCTCCATGGCCAGATCGCGGGACAGGGCCCAGGGAATGACCCACACGAGAGCCATCGGGGCGGGCTGGGCTTAGCCGTATTGGTTATAAGGGACTTCAGCCCTGCCAGGCATCTGAACGTCTCACGGTAAATGTAAAGGGCGAGAAAGGACGGTGAGGCACCGTGTGGGCGCTCTGCGGCCTCCGGGTGAGTGGGGCTCCGGGAGCCAGCCTGCGGTGCAGGCTGCTGTGGGGACAGCGCTGAGTTTTCCGGAGAGGGGCGGTGGTGCCATGGCAGGGAGAGACTGGGCCCCTCTGGGCCGGTGCCCTTCCCTCGCCATGCTCCCCACCTCACATGCTAGATCTAGGGGTGTCTCCAGCCCCTTCGTGGAGAGGAAGTGAGGGGCCGTGTGATCTGTAAGAGGGAGACCTGAGGTGCTGACCCAGGCCTCCTGCAGGGATTGGCAGCTGGGGGCGTGGACAGGAGATGCCACCGGGAGGGTGTCAGGCAGAGCTGGAGACCCGGCCTCGACATTGGAGTGGGATCTCCCCATCCCCAGGGGTCAAGTGCTCTCCCCTACCTCCTTCGAGGGGACCCTGGTCCACCTACACGCTGCTCCACATGGACAACGGCTTCTCGTCCCTAGGCATGGCACCTGGGGTGCAGGACTCTGCATAGGGCTGGGGCACCTGGGAGTAGGAGAAGCGCACCACGACCCCTGCCCCCGCAGGTCTCGAGCTGCACCAGGCATGGAGGGGAGGTGGACCTTGAGCTGTTTGGTCACCTGTGGGTCTCATCAGGGACTCTAAGATAAAGGGGTGGAGCTCAGGGACCCAAGCTAGGAGGGCTCTGCTCCTTGCCCTTACTCTGCCCCCAGGCCAGGCCGGCTCCCCGGCCCCCACTCACCCTGTACCTCGCCACCCTGGGCCCAGAAGGCCTGGTTTGGGGGAGAGGCTTGGCTGCTGCTAACGCCCCCCCTTTGGCATATGGCTCCTCCACCCTGCTCAGCCGCTGCCAGCAAGCAGCTCCCCTTTCTCCATGGCAACTGAGCTCAGTGGTCCCAGTGGAGGAGCGAGGATCAATTCCCCTCCTCCCTCTCCTCCCTCCTCCCCTCTGCTCCCACCCCTTCCTCTCCAGACTCCCTTTCTCCTCCGGAGTCGTAGCTCGCAGGACTGCTGTCTGTTTGTCTGTCTGTCCGACCGAGGACGTCTGTGCTTACAGGCGCCGCCCCGAGGCATGGGCGGCCAGGGGGACTGTGTGCCCAGGCTGACCGGCTGAGGCTGCCACCATGGGCTCCTCTCCCAGCTGCCAGGATGGGGGGCAGCCGGGCAATCCCTGGCCCCGAAGCTCTGTGCCCCATCTCCATGGACCTTGTCCTTCCAGCCGGAAAGGTAATTTTCTGCTCCCGCAGAGCGGGACGGACAGATGGACGGACGTGCCGTTGCTTTCAGATAGATTGTTAGCAAGGGAAGCACGGCAGAGGTCACGTGGCTGCTCATTTTCTCTCGCAAGCAGCTCGAACAGAGGGAGGGAGGGGCAGGCTGGGGTGGAGGAAGCCGGCAGGAGTTGGGGCGCGGGGCTTCCGACTCCGGGCTGCTTGCTCGCTTTTCACGGCATGGCTGGGGCGCGGCAGCTTGTTTTCCTGAGGCCGTGGAGATGGGCATGTGCACTGCAGGCCGGGCAGGAAGACAGGTAGTGCTGGGCACAGGCGGGAACCCCTTACCTGGTGTTGGGGTCCGACGGAGAGACTTGGCACTCCTGCAACCAGGTGCCTCTGAGTTGACCTGGCTGCTGTCTAGTGCCAGAGAGGGGCTCTGCCGGCCTGCCTCTCTGGGGCAGCCCCCACCCCACCCGGCCCAAGACCATCTGTTGGGGACAGTCCCCCTGCTGAGTTTGGCTCCAGCGGATTTGAAAACTACTCTCTGGAGGAATGCAAAAGGCACTAGTGGCGCATCGGGTTAAGGGCTGGGCTGCTAACTGGCAGGTCTGGGTTCAAACCCCCTCCCACTCTGCTGAAGTACGATGAGGCAGTCTGCTGCCATAGATTGCCAGTCTCAGAAACCCTGTGGGGCAGTTCTGCTTTGTCCTAGAGGGCCACTGTTAGTCAGATGGACTAGACAGCCGGGCGGGCCTGGAGGAGGGAGTCCCTGAGGGGTGTAAGCAATCCGTATGCCCGGCTACTAGCCAAAAGGCTGTGGGTTCTAGTTTACCCAGAGGTCCCTCAGATGAAAGGCCTGGCAATCTGGCAACCTCGTGGAGCACCCAGTAGTGCTACTTTGTACACACGAGGTTGCCGTGTGCCAGAATCAAATCCGAACCACTGGTTCCTGTCTAGGTTTTATCCATGGGGGTCCTCATATATCTCTTCCTTGTTTCCCAAGGGGATGCTCAGAACGGCCACTAAGTGGCTTTCCTGTAGGTCAAAGGGGAGGTACACCCATCAGTACCCCATGCCAGAAGGTCCCCCTCCCCACCCCCTTCCCCCAGCTACAGGGATTGGAAAACTCTGGTGGAAAGTGAGGCCAGGATTAGCAGGCAGTTCTTAGAAGCTGCAGGGTTGGATGGTGGTAAGAGTAAGCCCTTCTGATCTTTAAATAGAAGGCGTACACGAGTAACCCCGTCTGACTCAGAGGGAGCCTTCAAAGTTTGGTGCAGCTTCCAGGACAAATGCACTTGGCTTTGAAAGTGGTACCCAACTTGGGGCTAGCTTCAGGGGTGTCTGGACACCCAGGTGCCTGACTCTGGGGTTCACTCAGGTGTGGTGAAGCCCTGCTTCTCTGAGTGGGGAGAGCATAGTACCGAGGGCCCTGCTGAAGGAGACGAGGCTCCCGGCACTTGATTGGATTATGTGCTTTGTTCCCGTCTCGGTTGCTGACAGATCGCTTCAATAACGTGATCAGAGCTTGCAGGCAGCAGGGCAGGGCTCTCCTCTGGCCCTGTGGTCAGACCGCCCCAGACCTCGTTTGATCATCCCCCCCAAGCTTTGTCTCCAGTCATGCCGCCTTCTGCCTCACGGACCAGGGACCCTGGGCTCTTCTCTCTGCAGCCACAACAGGCCCCTGTGAGCCAGGAGAGACGTTCTCTCGAAGCGTCTGGGCCATGAGTGAGTGGCTTTTCCTTTGCTTGGAGGCTTGGAAGCCACCAGCCTTCCTGGCATCTGGGGGATGTGCAGGCGGCTCGGTAATCTCGTTACGTGCGTCTGGATCCTGCTCAGGTCCTTGTAAATTCTTATGGGTTTTCGAGCAGGGCGTGGGGTGGCGGGTGGCTGGCTGCTCTGGTCTCCCTGGTGCGGAGAACCTGATGTGCAGCGCAAAGGCCAGGCGGGCAGTGGGCCTTGCTCAGCCTCCACAAAGACCCCCCTTTGGCCAGTCCACTTTGTGGCCTTGTCCAGGGTGGGGACCACTTCAGGGAGACAAGCCTTCAAGGTCTGGAGTAGGAAAGAAGCCCAATGAGCTGGCTTTGGAGGAGGGGCCAACAGTCTCTCTGCTGCCCGGTGAGTCCTGAGCGCCTAGTGCCAGCGCCCTCCTTCTCTCCCTTCCTCCCTTGTTCCCCCAGCTGCTAGTGGGGCACACGGCCTTCCCTGGTGTCATCCCGTGCCATGGATACCTCGGGAGGTATGCTCACAGGTGTGAGCACAGGTTGGCAAGGTGGTAGTACAGGACAGAGTTCTCCCTGGGTACTTCCCCTACAGATGCAGGAGCTCCCGGAGCCCATAACCATTCAGGAGACTCTTGGTTTCTCTCCCCAGGCCTGGTCAGCAGCACTGGAGGCGGCCTGGGCTAGGCTGGGCCTGCACAGACAGCAGGGACACAGGTCAGGGAATCTGTGACTCAGATGGCTGTCTATCAGATTGAGCCTCACCCTATGCCGGGGCTCCCCAGCTCATTTCCCCACTCCTGTTAAATATGGTAACAATGGTGGTAGTGACAGTGGTGGTGAAGAACTTCTGGGAAAAGGAGCTTATACATGCTAAGCGCTCATCTGTGACCCCCTTATGATCTCATACATGTATGCCACATATGCACAAATGTGCATATACATTCACATTCACATCCTAACATGCACACACACATACCTATTTATACAATCACACACATGGAAACACAGTGATATGCATTATACATACGCATGCACAAGCACACACTTATGTATATAGCCATGTACACCTGCATGCACATTCTATGCATACGCACACATGTGCACACCACCACATATGTGCACGCACGCATATCTTCACGTGTGTACACATGTGTGTGCAGGCACAGGGACATGTATGCATACATCTATGCACATGCATATACACCTGCATGCACCGAGATATGTGTTGTTATGCTGCCACAGTAGTGTGTGGATGGTTCTGGAGACTGGTGGGGCGGGTGACTGCTTTGCAGTCCAGTGTTTTCCCTGGGAGAGACAGCCCAGCCTTGTCTATTTCAGTCCTTCTCCTACAGCTGCTTTCCCAGTCCCTTTTCAGGGGGGGTCTGTGTGCAAGCCCCAGGTGCCAACACTTGGTCCTGGACTCTGGGGTTCTCAAGCTGCAGGAGAGGAGCGTTGTCGCAGAGGGACGTCGGCGCGCTCTGTATGCTGAGCCCATGGTTGCGTGCACACACGTGTGCCCCCTCCACACTGTTCACGTCCAGGCACTGCTGGTTTTGCATTCCGTTTCTTCCCACTTCTCACTTTCCCAGGCGAACACAGCAAACGCTCTCGCCCACATCTGGAAAACAGGGGCCATAACACCCCCTCCGCGGGCATCTTCACAAAGAGCATCCAGTGTAACTCCACCACGAAACACTTGCCATCATCCCCATTTTTCATACACGCCAACTGAGACCAGGATGGTGGAGGACGGGCTTCCTGACTCACTCACTCACTCGGCCTTGTCCGGTCTCTGGGGCAAAGCACGCCCCAGGCATTTCCCCGGGGGCTGGGGGGTGGCAGCAGTGATGCCCAGCTCTGCTGCTGCTCAGCCCAGGGCGGCTCCACCTGCGTGTCTCGCGGCCCCCCGCTCCTTGTTTTGAGGATGGCTCCCAGGCGGGCCGCCTCTTTCAGGCCGGAGGGGGTGCTCTGTTGTAGTAGAGTGGACTCCGCAGGAACAGGTTGGGTTTGGTTGTTATAAGCATGAAGAGGGGAGCTTGGGGGAGACCATGAATGATCGAAGAAATGGAGGAGAGACGTAAACAAGTAGGAGTTCTAAGGCTATTTTTGCAAGTTTTTACCTAGTCTAGACCACATGAAAGTAAAATGTGAAAAAAGGGAGAAAGAAATGAAGAAAAAGGCTTAGGCATTCCGGGGTGTTTTCCTGTAGGTGGACACACGGCTGATGAAAGCGGTGTCTCGATGCCAGGCTGTCTCCAGCTCTGGAACACTCAAGGGCGCTCGCTCTAAGCGCCAGGCCTCGGAGTCCAGCCCTTTGGCCCTCTGCATACTGCCCGGGTCCTCTTCCTCTGAGGATGGGGCCGTGGTCCCCCTCTTCCGGAGGACAGACGCCTGGTCCCACTCGTCTGCAGATGAGGATGAGTACGGGGGGGGGGGGGGGGGGGGGGGGGGGGGGGGGGGGGGGGGGGGGCGGGTACAGCTGTGGACGCTCTCTCAGGCTGAGTGCAGCACCTAAGGGAGCCTTGATCAGATTCTGGTTCAGCCCCAAGATGTATGTGCACCTCAGGCCACCCCATGCCGTCTGCCACCACTGCTGCCTCCTGGCCTGGGTTCTGGGAGCCCCTTCAGAGAGATGCCTGCAGTCAGCACTCTGAGCAGTGGCTGGGTTGGGCTCCGCTCCCTCTGCACAGGCCTCTCCCACCCTCCTCTGGCTCCTTGCAGAACCCCTTGGTGGCAGGAGGGGGAGGAGCACCCTGCAGAAGGCAGCTGGGGTGGCCCCTGAGGCAGGAGCAGGGCTCTCTGCCTTACTTCACCCCACTGCCGCTGCTGCCGCCGCTGCTGCTCCTCCTGTCGCCATGGCAATGGCAACTTTCCTTCCCAGGCCCCCTGGCCTCTCTTGAAGCAAGGCCATGCCCAGAGAGTGGAGGGAGGCAGACGTGCGCACACTGCAGAGCATGCTGGTGTCCAGAGCTGGTATGCCTCTTGCCCACCTCTTGGACCCTTGGGCCTCCTCCAGACATGCTCGTGGGGGAGGGGGAGAAGGCCAGGAGACCATGTTCCAGCTCCTACCCTGCCCCTCGAGAGCCTGAGACACTCTAGAGAAGCCTCCAGGGCCTGAGTGCTCTGTCAGTGGTTGCTCGTGGCTGTCATGTCGAGGCCAGCTCTCGGCGAGGCTGCGTGTGCCGGGATGGAGCTGGGCGCCACTGGGCTTTCAGCGGCGGGTTCTCAGGAGCAGATCGCCAGGCCTTGCCTCTGAGGTACCTCTGCGTGGGTTCACACCCCCAAGCTGCTGGCTAGTCGTTAAGCTAGGGAGTCCATGCTGAACACACTGCCCTTGCCCGGTGCCGTGACTCTGTGGACACTGCCCTCTCAGGCAGGGCCAGCTCCCTGGGGAATATGTTTGCCAGCCCGACAGTCACAGGCCTGAAGGCACATCTCTAATGGGGCTGCTCTGGGCCCCACTGAGTGGGAAAGCCCTGCCTGCGTAGCTCGCAGTCACTGCAGAGACCCCCTGAGTCCCCCAAGCCTGAGTCTCCCCGTGTGCAAGCCATCCCTCAGCCCCCCACTTCCACAGCATGAGAATGGGAGGCCAGCTTTTAGAGGGCGCCCTTCCAATCCAGGATTTCAAAAGGTCTCATTTTGCAGCGGTGCTTTGCACTGAGTTCAGGGCCAGGGCAGCTGCTGCTGACGGAGCTCCCAGATGTTGGTGCACCAGCGCTGTGTTCGGGACAGACCCCCTCCTCCAGGAGGCCTGCCCACTGGGCTGTCCAAGATCTGGACGGTCACCAAACTCCCAGCCACCCACGTGCAGGCCCCCCCCCCACTCATAGACACGCGCGCGTGCGCGCACACACACACAGACTCGCGGAGAGAGGATCCTAAAATATGTGCTCAGATGACCACCCAGCACTCTCAATGTGGTGGACCTGGGCCAAATACCCTCTCAGAAGCTCATAGCCGAAACCCCGTGTGCATGGCTAGTGCCGTGCCCCAGTCCCGAGCTGAGTCTGTGCACACAGGGACCCCAGCATTCAGAGACCAGAGAAGCTCTGCAGAGTCCCCCATGTCTGTCAGGATCAAGGCAGGCTGGCCCTCCAGGGCAGACTCCGAGGCACAGGCTAGAGCACACACCCCACATGACCTGTGTCGGGGCCAGGCTCACGGTCTCAGCTGCCCCCCGGTCCCAGTTGTTGGAAGGATGGTGGCAGCCCTGCTGTGTAGCTTGCCTTAGCTAATGCCGGGTCTCAGACCACACTGTCTGTGAAGGGGTCATTTAGAGGCACCGGGACTGATACCCAGCTAGCTCTTGGGAAAGGGCTGGCCCTGTGAGGCAACTTCACCCTGTAAGTTCAAGACCAGACCCCCCAGTGCTCCGTGGAGAGTGTGCTGTTCATTTTGTCATGGTCTGTGACAGGCAAGTCACTCTGCCGGCTGCTAGAAACCACTTCTGGAAGACCATGCCATGGCCTGGTGGCCGCCAACACGGGGACAATGACAAGTCCCAGGCCCACTTGGCCTCAGTGTGAGTCAGAAGCCTTTGACCTGGCCTTACAGACTGCCCTACCCAAGGATTGAGACGGTCACTGCAATGACCAAGGCGGCTGTCCCTTAACTCATGACATGTTTGGACCCTTGGGAACTGTCCAGTTCAAAAATCCTTAGCTCTAGAGGGGAAACTGAGACCTATGGAGTGCTCAGGGCCTGGTTCCTGCCACTTTATTGACCTTTCGTCTGCAGTCTGGCCACCTTCAGACCCTGGACCTGCCTCTTAACCCTGGTGCCATTTGGCCTGCCATATCCCAGAGAGCAGTGACCACACGTGCAGGCAAGACCAGAGTGTGGTCCCCGCCTCTCATTCCCTGCCGTGTGTGTGTGTGTGTGTGTGTGTGTGTGTGTGTGTGTGTGTGTAGGGTTGCTGGAGGGGCCAGCCCCAATGCAGGAGCCTAACCTCTTGACTTATTTCTGAGAACACAGAGAAGCCCCCAGCCTTGCGTATGCTCCACCCAGAGCATCTAGTCCAGCTGTGGTGTCTCCTCGCAAGTTGCGAAATGTTGGGGTGACCCACTTGTGACTCGAAGTCAGAAGACTGTTATGGAGCAGAGTGTGGAAATCGGATGGGGCATCTGACAAGTCCTGCCTGTGTACACCTTGACTGAGCAGCAGCGACCACGGGGCCTGGAGACCGCTAGTGGAGAACCAGCAGCGGCAGGGTACCAAGTGGGGCCAGCAGGATGGAGAGGCGCCAGGTTTGTCTTCTGATCCCAGGGCGCAGGCACCAGCAGGCCAGGAGGGATGCCGTAGCAGTCTTGGATCTGTAGAAGGCTGGCAGCGGGACCCTAAGGAAAAGATCCGATCTGGCCTTTCCATCCTTCCAAGAGGAGGCTGAGCCAGGCCACTGTCCCCACCCTCTGGTGGACATCCAGTCACCTCGGAGAAGGTGTTTGAAGTCCAGACCCCGGGCCCCACAGCAGTTCTGACTGGGCTCTCAGGAGGTCGGGAACCTGCATTTTGAAGAAGCTGCCACGATGCTGTGCTGTCAGCGCTGTGCGTCTCAGAACCGAACAGGCTCTGCAGGCTTCCTTATTCTTGGTTTCTAAACGGCGTTTACTTTGTTGCTGCTGTTGGAAACGTCACACGGCAAGACCTCTGTCCGTCCGACATTTTCCACACGGACGGTTTAGCAACATGGACAGCACACATGGTTTGTGATGGCTGGTCTCTCAGAAGGAGACCTCCAGGCCTTTCTTCTGAGGAGCCTATGGGCAGGCTTGGGCCTCCAGCCTGGCAGCCCTCACCACGCAGGGGGGTCCCACCAAGCTCATTCAGCATGTCTCCAGCCCCAGACGTCGACTCATCTGCTCTGAAACTGGATCTGACTCGACAGAGCCCCAGGGCTGGTGCCGAGCTGTGAATGCAGGTGCCCAGGGCCCCTCAGCTGTAGTGCTAAGAGCCTTGGCCCACTGCCCATCACCACATACAGGCCACATGTGAGGGCCACAGCCCAGCCGAGAGACCCATATCAGGTGCCCTGAGAATTTGCCAGACTGGCCTGACCTCACCACATGGGGTCAGCAGGAGCCAGGAAGGCAGCCATGCTGGACAGAGAGGCAGGGAGAGCAGGATGGCCTTCCCTTGAGCATCCTTCAGCCGGGGCAGAGTCGCTTCTCAGTGGGCCTTGCAATACTGGGACAGCTAAGTCCCAGCCCAGCTTACAGCCCGGCAATCACAGGCTGCCCTTCCGGCCTGCATTCCAGCCCTGCCGGTCAGCCAGGTCACCACCACTCTCCTCTCCCAGCATGCCTGAGCAGGCACCCAGGCCAGTGCCCATGGGGTCAATTCAGGGACACCTGTTCCCCCGATGCCACGGACAGAGGCCGTTTCGAGGCTCCACAAGAACCCCACTGCCCTCGAATTGATCCTAACTCTTGGCGACCGTATAGGTCAAAGGAAAACTGCCGTCGAAAGGTTTCCCATCTTTATGGAAGCAGGCTGGCTCATTTTTCTCCCCCGGGGCAGCTGGTGGGTTTGAACTGCCAGTCTTTCAGTTAGTGAACCAGTGCTGAGACTGCGGTGCCACCAGAGCTCCTCTTGTGAAGCCCCAGTGGGCAGGACTTTGGGAGGGAGCTTCTTCATAGAGGGATGGGGAAAGGCAAGGGACCAGGCGGTTCGAGGCCTTGGGCTCAGGCTGCAGGAGGGCACTGAGGTGCCGCCCTGACCAGGAGAGCTGGCCAAGAGCCCGATGAGCCCAGTGAAGCCCAGCTCCCTAAGGTTCAGAATTCACCAACTGTGGAATGGAGTTCCTGCAGGGATGAGCCCCCTATCCCGGGGAGTGATTTGTCCTCCTTCTCGGGGTGTCCAGGGAATAATTCCCTACCCAGATGGCCATGGTCCAGAGAGTGGGTCCAGAGATGAGAGCAGCCAGACCGCTGGCAGCAGCCTCAGCCCTCCTGACATCTCCTGGTGGCATTTGCAGAACTGGGATCTTGTCTCCAGTGCCCTCGCTGCAAGGTTGGCCTCCCTCCCTGGACCATCCTCTGCTGTCTGTCTGGAGTCCGAGGCATTCTCCAGCCCTGTGAGCTCTGTCCCCCTTGAGGCGCCTAGAGGACCCATGCCCTCCATGGACATGAGGTGCCTTCCAATAAGGCCATTGCTGAGCTCCCAGATCTGGGATTGGAAGTCCAGGTTCAGGGTCTCACCAGGCTAAAATCAAAGTGTTAGCAAAACGGTGCCCCTCGCTGGAGGCTCTAGTCTCCTGTATAACCTTCCCAGCTTCTGTTTTCTGTCTGACCCCACACAGAGGGGTCTTAAACGAGAACAATGCTTGCGGAAGCTGTTCTTCACCAGTCACCTGGGGAAGTTTGCTTTCAAGAAAACTGCAGGGGACGTTTGGGGTTGACAGTTTAAAGAGTATTCCAGGTGATAATTTCAGGGGTTCATCCAGCCTCTATGGGTCCAGGAAGTGTGTGGAGTCCATAAAAATTTCAGGTTATGGGGGCTGAGCCCCGGTGGCCTAAATGGTTGAGTGCAAGACTGAGGCCCATGGGCTTGGCGTTTCAAATCCAGCGGTGACTCTCAGCAGTAATGCTGGGTAGCTCCCACAACCACCAGAGGGCAGTGATGTCCCCCCCCCCCAAAAAAAATTTCAGTTTATTTTTCATTCCACCCCAGCCTTTTTTTTTTTTAGTAAAATTTTATCACTCAACAGTTGGTTGGACCCGTTCATGCGCCCTCTCTGGCCACTGGGCCTTCTCCGCCCTTGGGGTTCCTAGTGTCGGTGACTTGAGTTCTGTGTTTTGAAACTCGCTTGATAAATCCTTTACTAAGCTGCTTCTAGGGAACCAGGACTCTTCTGTCTCTCGGAGACAGAAATAACAGCCAGGCTGATAGCTTACAGTTGGGAAACTTCCCCCTGGAGCGCGTTAGACTTGGTTTTGTCAAACAAGACCAGGTTATGGAGCTTGCCCTTGCCGGCCTCCCTTTCCTCCTCCTCCTCCTCCTCTCCCTCTCCCCTTCCCCCCTCCTCTATCTATCCTCCTCCCCCTCCTCCTCCCCCTCCTCGTCGGTGTCAGACAGAAGGGAAGTGTACCGAGCTGTGGGCCTGCTCATGATTCTAAGCTAGACGGTCTCCTGACCACCACGCCGTGCTGCTCCTCTCCAGCCGTCACCCGCCTGTAAATTGCGCATCCCTCTCCCGTTGCCCGGGTGTGTTTCCCACTGTGTTTCGTGCAGTGCCTTCACCCCGGACTAACACCACGGGGACCCTCACAGAGTGGCTCTCGTGACGCCACAGGGCTCCAAAGGCGCAGAGGAAAGTGTCGCTCTGTTCTGCAGATGGCAGGCTTCAGGGTAAATGAGCGCAGGGTGAGGACCATTAGAGAAATAAGAGGGGGCTTGGTTACACCGCCACCACGCCTATGCCAGCAGGCGTGGAAACCTCGCACTTTGGGCAAAATATCTTTGAATCTCGTAGTGAAAATGTAGCTGTGATGTGGCTGCGCTGTGCAATGCCTGTGACATACAAGCTGTGTATGTCTGACTGTTTATGGTGTACCGATAAATAGTTGGGGATCTCTGGATAAAATCTTCCCAGGTCTCCTGGTCAATAGTTAGCTCTGAGTAGTTGAGACTACTCAGAGTGGTAAAAGTTACTTTCAGATTTTCCACTGTGTAGCTGCCGGCACCTTTAACCCTCACGTCATTGAGGGATCAATTGTATCCCAAATAGGAAAATTCCCTGCCACTCCCTGCACCCCTTTCCTCTGACAGCAGCCGCCCCCACTGCCCTAGGGCCCAGGCCGTTCACAACAGGGAGATCAGATGAAGAATCTCAGTCCTGTGGGCCCACCTGGGCAGGATATGTCCCTGGGACCTCTCCACAGGGTACCTGGCTTTCTAGAGATTCCCATAAATGGCCTGCCCATCATCAACACCCCTCTCTCTCCTGGGTGGGCCCTGTGCTCAGCCCCTAGGATCTGATAGCTTCTCCTGCCCCAGAGTTTGGCAGCTTGGGACCGTCTTGGGGTGAGTGTCTGGATGGTTGGAGGCCCCACTTCCTTCTCTGGCTCCCCGGCTGCTCTCCAGGCACTGCTCTGGGTGACCCTGGGCTGCGTCCCACAGTGCAGTGGACAGCTGCTCTGAGCTCTGCACTGAGCCAAACGAGCACGCACAAGTGCTTCAGCCATCCCTCCGGGGCCTCCAGTTGCCGTGGTGGCCACTGCCCAGCTGGACAGGTGCTGGAGGTGGCAGCCCTGCAGTGATGACTTGGTAGAAGAGACCTGGAGGGAGGCCAGGATGCCTGCTGCAGGAAGGCAGGCTAAGTGCTCACGGCCTCTCTTGTACCCAATGTGGTCACGCCCAACCCTTTTATAAATGTGTAAACAGGGCCCCAGAGCGGTTCTGTGGCCTGCTCAGTGACACGGCTGGTCTCCCCAAGTTTATCTACAGCCCCAACTTGCTTGGTTTGTTTGTTCTGAACCACCAGTTTTCTCCCTTTGCTGGATGGGGGCGATCCCCCCCACCTCCCACACCTCTCCCCCATGCCTGCTGTTCATTCTGGGATGTTCAGAGCCTCCGCATTCCCCACTCTGTCGACACAGAGCTGTTGCGGGCTGGTTTTGTTTGTGACCAAGTCAGCCTGGCAGGGAAGTGGCGTGTGCAGAACTTCCCAAAATAGTCCCAGGAGCTCCGCCAGTGCGAGGAGCCAGACTGCACGATGGCTTGGACCGTCGATGGTGACTCAGTTCCCAGCCTCCTCCTCCTCCTCATTCCCCCAGGACACAGGCTTCTTCACATACCAGTGACCTTACCCCTGGGGGTGCTGACCAGGGCCAGAGGCTTGGGTGCTTGTTGAGATGGGGATGGTGTGTTCCTGGGCCTAGCATCAGGGGCTCTGTCCTCT
The DNA here is from genome assembly GCA_004026705.1 of Nesogale talazaci. Classification (NCBI taxonomy): domain Eukaryota; kingdom Metazoa; phylum Chordata; class Mammalia; order Afrosoricida; family Tenrecidae; genus Nesogale; species Nesogale talazaci. The sequence continues at coordinate 66,010 of PVJH01009980.1, forward strand.
TCCTCCTATCAACTTGCTCATGACATTTGATCAAGTCCCAATTGCTCTCGTGGCGTTGGTGTTTCTGCTTGCAATGGGTCGAGCATGTCTACCTGGCTGCCTCGTGCCACTGCTATGGGGGCCGAGGTTCCTGATCACTAGGTGAAAAGCTTGATAATAACCATAGAGTAAAATCATAGACTAGTGATTCCTTTATTCTAACTTGATTGGTTTGAGTGTGAAGGAGGCTTTCCCTTAATGGGACTGCCCCCAACAGGATTGATGGCGGCGGTGGTGATAGCGATGGTGATGGTAATGGCGGGCGATGGTAATGGCGGCGATGATAATAAAACTGCGGGTGTGGTGGTAGTGATGAAGGTTATGATGCCCGTGGTAATAGTGTTGGTGAGGATAGTGATTGTGATGGCGGGGGTGGGAGTCATGGTAATGATGACGGGGGTGGTGATGACGTTGATGGGGATGTGATGGTGGTGGTGCTAACGGTGGATTGGTGATAACAATAGTGGCGGGGATAGTGGTGAAAGTCATCATGATGATGGAAGTGATGACGATGGTGATGGTGTTGGTGATGATGACGATGGTGATGGTGTTGGTGATGATGACGATGGTGATGATAGTGGTAGCCGCAGAGTGTTGGGCCCGGTGCTGAGAAGCTTGTATTAATTGTCTCTTTTTGGTTTCTTGTAACACTTCTTTAAGGTTGAGTGTTATGAGACCTGGCATTAAAAACATAAGAACTGAGACTCAAAGAATTTAAGTAACTTGCTGAAGGCCAGAGAAGTGATCCGAATCAACTACTCTAACCTCTAAGTGTATCGTATGGTCTCCTTTGGCTTCTATGACAAAGGGCCATTAACTGGTAATGCTGAAATGACAGAAAGGAATCCTCTGACAGTTCCAGAGGCCAGAAGTTTAAAATCAAGGTGTCATTAGGACCATGCTCCCTGCCAAGGCTCTCAAGAAGCATCCCAGAATCTGGGCCTGCAGGCTGCCTTGGCTTGTCGCAGCACCACTGCAGTATCTGCCTCTGTCTCCACTTTGCCATCTTCCCTGTGCCTCTGTGTGTCCCTGCCTCTTCTTAAAAGGACATATGTCATTGGATGTGGGACCCAGTCTACTGCAGGATGGCTCCTTTTCAAGTTCCAAGCTAAGTACATCTTCAAAGACCCCAATTCCAAGCAAGAGCGCACTCAGAAAGTCTGGATGGACATAGATTGGTGGAGCGGGGGACACTATTTAACTTCTTTCCCTTTGGGGGCTTTGCCTGTCTTCGCACCCCATCTCTTGGGGGCTGCTGCTGTCAACCAGAGCATCAGAATGTTCCCTAATTGGTTGGGGGCAGAGACCATGGACCATTCCTCAAATGAAGGACTTGGGGATCAAACAGACACCAGAAGAGCAAAGGATTGGACAGGAAGCTTAGGGGACAGCGAGCTCCTGAGTAACTGCCGGGAAGAGGAGATTGGGGACAATTACACAGCACAAGGATTGCCTTCAAGGTCACTGAAATTGTTGAATGGGTGTTTGTTCTTTTGTGTATGTTCTCATCAGCAGCCAAGAATAAATCAATGAGACAAATTATTTAAAAAGAGAGAGAGGCAGACAGAGGGGCCTAGGGGCATTCCTGAGACTGACCTACTGTCACTGCGTTGATTTCAACCGAACAGCCCCTCAGGACAGAATATAACTATGCCATCGAGTTTTTAAGGATGTGAATCTTAATTTCCATTATTTTTCTTTTGGCATCACTGTGCTCTGGTGGTGTGGGGGGCTACCCAGCGCTGCTCCTGAGAGCCGCCGCTGGATTTGAACCGCCACGCCTGCGGGCTGCAGTCCTGCACTCCACCACTTACGCCACCAAGGCTTAGCCTAAGGATGTGACTCTTTACCGAAGCAGATCAACTCATTTTTCTCCCTTGGAACCCAATGGTTAGGTTTAAACCCAATGGCTTTAAACGGCTACCACGACTCCTTTTCTGGGACTGAAGAGGCCACCGTTTAAAGCCCCCACTTGTGTATATTGGAGCCCTGGCGGTGAGTTTTGAGTTTTTTCTATATCATGCACCTAAGCACTTCCCGGAGCAGAGTCAGCAAGCATTTCCTGAGCACCTACTGTGTACCTGTGCAGGCAGCCTCACTGGCACCCGGGGTCCTGGGGCTAAGACTTAGCAGGGGGTGGAGGAGTGGACAGGGGTGGTCAGAGTCCCGGACCCAGCCTGTCTCTACCCTCAGATGTCCCCCCCATCCCATCCTACCCTACCCAGCATGCTCTGCCCCCATCCCCACAGATGCAGCCTTCAAGAGGCTCTCTCCCAAGCCCTAGTCCTTCCCCACACCTGCTCCTCCTCTGTGGTCCTTGGTCAGGCCTGACACAGCGACTATGGTCAGCGTGGGTTCCATCCAGGTGGAGGAAGGTCACCGTACCTCGATCTCTCCTCTGCCTCTGTGAGCGTGGCTGCTATGACGATGCTCATGACCTCACCTGAGATCTGTCTGTCCGTCCTTGCCTGTGTTCTGTACTGATCTCTGTAGATTCTGCCCCCCAGGTCAGCAGGTCTGTCATCACAGCTGCCTGGATCAGGGACAGGCCAAAGCAAACACTGGGTTGGTTCACACTGGTGGTTTGGATGCAGTCCCCAGACCCAGCTCTGAACACTGGCCACCATGTTGTTGTAGCCCACTGGACAGCAAAGCCCCGCCTGGCTGCGGGGGACTGCCTTTCATCCAGCCCGTGCTCTGCCGAAACATGCCCACCCCTCCTCTGATGGGAGAGGACCCTGAGTTCTTTGACATATCTGGCTGTGCCCTACTTTGGGCTGATCTAGTGGCCTGCTGGCGTGTCTCTGTGAGTAACCTCTACCCCAGGCCTCCCCAGCCACTCCCTGGGATGCTGAAGGCTGGAGGACCCAGGCCTGAGCTGCTCCTACCAGTCAATCTTTTTTTTTGGGGGGGGGGCATCACTGCCCTCTGGTGGTGGACGTAGGAGGCCCAGCCTTTGCTCCTGTGGAGCCGCTGCTGGAATTGACTCTCCATCCCAGTGGGCCGCAGTCCCGCGCACAACCACTATGCCACTGGGGCTTAGTCCCTACCAGTCAATCTTTTTAGCTATTTCTTTTTCTTTTTTAAAATCATGGTTGGGATGGAAGTGTACAGTATAGGTTCCCAAACATACTGTATATAATCAAGTATAAGCCAACCCATCAAAAAAATGCATTAAAAATGTGCTGGAAAAATTCAGCTTATACACAAGTATATACATATCTGCCCCTTTTTAAGGGGTAAAAAAATCACTTAGCAGCCCCCTTGGCAATGAAAATGTTTATACCGCAGCCCATGATCTGGATAAGGTTTAGGTATCTGCTTCTGCAGCCCCCCTGGGTTGTGCAGTACCTATAGGGGGCAGTATTACCCACTGTGGGTAACCCTGGTGGACAGAGAGGATTCCTTTTTTTTTTTTTTTCAGAGAGGATTCCTTTTGTGCTCAACCATTTGCACAGGGTTTGTTTAAGGACACTGGAGTGCAGTTCTCTCAAGCCAGCAGCACCCCACCCCACCTCACCTCCTTGGTTTGTCTCTCCCAGGGGACTTGTTCATGTTGTAGCTTGGGTTCCTGCAGGGCTTCGAGTTGACCTATGGGGGCGAGTTCAGTGTAAAGCTTTGTTTATTTGTTTATTGTGGGGGAAGACATGCTACAAAAACCCTGTCCTTTCCCCCTAGCCATCCCTACATGTTCTGTTCAATAGCCTGAGTTAGGTCCACTGTTTATGTCTCCACCATCACTAGCCCTTTCCATGTCCACCTCAGCCTTAGCAGAAGCTCAGGTCCCCTCCTGCCGGGCACCCTGTGTGTTAGAGTTTTCCGGGCACAACCTGTAAGGAGGAAGGTCCCAAGTCTTTCTCCTGTGGTAGCACTGCTGGGTGGGTTGAAAAGTGCTAATTTTTACATTGGTAATTGAAAGCTTAACCCTTAGCACCACCCGGGCCCTCCATCATCAGCACCTGTTAATAAAATGACTGCCAGCCCTTCTTAAAGTAAGGTTTCTATTGGGTGGGCTCTCCAGTCGTAGCTCTATTACCATCCTACAGATAAGCCCACCGAGGCTCAGCGCCCTCCATACAGTCGAGTGGTGCAGGCTCCCTTAGCAAAGCGCCATGTGCGACTCGGCTGTTCTGTGCACGTCCCTTCAGTAAATGCCTACCCGGGGAAATCGAGCTCTCCGGTGGTTCTGGCGTATCTTCCCTCCTGGCTCACGGACTGCCGTCAGCCTTGGAGAGCAGCCCGGGACAACGTGCCTCGGGTCGTGCTGGGGGCGCCCCCAAGATGGCTGCAGCTGCAGTTGCCCACCGCCCCGGGCGAACCGAAACATGCACGGCAGCGGCAGGCACCAGAACCCTGCACTGGGTGGCACTACCTTTTCCTCTCCAACTGAGCGTGCCCCTCTAATGTGGGTGCAGTGTGTTGTCCACAGAGCATTCCGAGTGCTTGCTGACTGACTGCTTACCGTACTTTCTGTAAGACCGCCAGTCCATAGGAGGCTCTAGTAGTTATGACTGTGGGGGGGGCGGTGTACAGGGGAGGGTGTGTTAGAGTTGTGTGCGGGTTTTTGACTACAGGGGCTGGAGGGTTACTGGTGCCTCCATCTCATCCCAGGGCCACCTGTGTCATATCTAAGGACAGAGAGGAGAAAGGGCACTGCTGGGGCCACCGCTCCACTCTCATGGGCAGGGAGGATCCACTGCCCACTGCTCTGGCCACGGCTGCTGAGGCTCAGACAATCCCTGTACAGGACCCCTGTGCCCCTCCCCCACCTCCCCCCCTCCCCTGCGCCCAACAGCCCCTGCCCTTGTAGCTGCTCCACCCTCTGAGTCTTTATTCCAGCACTCTTTGAAGCTGCAGGGGCCCAGGGAGCGGGCATCAAATTTCCGCAACTTCATCTGCCCTCTGATCTTGGGGACACTGTTAGCAGCCCCCTGCCCCCCAAAGCCCTGAAGGATTCTGTGTCCAAGAGCTTTGTCGACTCTGAAGCCCCGTGCCTCCTCTGGTGAGATCCTGTGCCCAGCCTCCACGGTGCCCAAGGTTCTGCCCTTTCCTACATGCCTCCTGCCACCCTGGGTCAGCAGACCCGGACCACACCCAGTGTGACCTCTGGGCCTTTGCTCAGGCTCCTGCCCTGGCCCTGCCTGAGTCTTGTGTGCCCTCCAGTGGCACTGAGACCCTGCGTGCTGCTGTCAGGTGGCCCCAGCCAGTTGTGGCGCTTTTGTGTCCTCGTTTTCAGAACCAGTCGAGGCATAAGGGTCCTCAGAGAGCTCCTAAGGCTGTTGGTTCAGGGCAGGCTCTTGCAGTAACCTGCGTCCCCAGCCACTTTGATGCCTACAGTTATGGGGAGAAAGCTTTCCCGAGCAGCTGTGAGCTTAAAGAAGGCAACGGTGGTCCGCAGCGGGGAACGTTCAGCTGAATGGCAAGAATACCAGACTCTAGTCCCAATGTTGACCTGATATCCAGAGGGGAAAGTTAGACGGAGGATTGAGAATGGGTAATTTATAACAAATAAAGGATCGATGGTTGGGTGGATGGATGGATGGATGGATGAATAGATGGGGCATAGAAGATGGATGGGTGGATGAGATGAAGCATGGGTAGAAAGAAGGAGGGGAATGAGTAGATACATGGACAGTGGACTGATGGGTGGGTTGGCAAACGGATAAGGAAGAATGGATGGATGGATGTTTGGGTAGATGAGCAGGTGTACTGACAGATGGATAAGGAAGAATGGATGGATGTTTGGGTGAATAGAGATGAGGATGGATAGAGGTAAGGTGAATCAAGGACTGTTGGGGGATGTAAGAGGGATAGGTTAATAGTTGAATCAATGAATCAGTGGAACAATGGAGGGATTAACAGGCGTCTGACGAAGGGTGGAGAGTGGATGAAAGAATGAGGTACAGAAACTGTAGGATGGAAAGATGGGTGTATAGACAGATAGATGATGGGTGCATGGGTAGATAGACAGGTTTAGAGTGAGTGAGTGATCCTTGTTGAAGCAGGCCTTTAGTGAGACTCTGGTGGCAGGTGCAGGCCTGGGATGAGGACGTGGGGTCCGTATGTCTCTGGACCCCTAGGAACTGTTTGGCTACATGCCACAGAACACAGAGCAGCTCCCAGGTGGGCATGCCGGGTGGGGTGTGGACCAGGTTCCAGTCCCCTCTCCACACCCATCCTGCCTGGCCTGTGCTTCCTCCATGGTGAATATTCAGGGCCAGCCAGATGGCTTAGCTTTCGTGCCCTCCCCGGGCCTCAGGGCCTTGTGCCTCAGCTGGGAGGGCCGAGAGGGCTGGACAGCCCTCATTAGCTCCCAGAGTCTGGCCTCAGGCACTTCATCAGCCACAGAGTTGACCTTGAGGCCTGTTGCTATGGAATCAGCCAAAGCCCTTAGCAACCACTGGCATGGCCTTGGTCCCCTGGCTGATTTTCAGGTGGCCTCTATTTGGGCCCCTAGGTAAATCTTTCTAGACGGGGAGAGAGGTGGCCCCTTTGTGCTCACAGACCTATCCCTGTCTGTGCTCCCCCATCACTCCTTTAGGAAGAGACACGAGGACACACACACACAGAGGTGCACACCTGTGCTCACGTATGCACTCACTCACGTGTTTGTGCACTTTTCAGACATGACTCCGAGGCCGAGATTGAGCCGGGGGTCAGTGACCTCTGACTTCCTGCCATCCCTGCTCAGCCCCACTTTCCGGCCAGGAGTCCGTCCTGGAGTCTCACCGCTGGCTGAGTTGACAGTGTCTGGGAGGGCCTTGACAGGGCGTACTGGGAGCTGACGCCAGGGCTGTGCAAGGAGCTGACCCCAGCTGAGATGCTACTTGGGAGCACGGGGAGAGTACGGGCAGTGTCCTACATCCTACACCTCTGCCCGGTCTGGGAAGGCTCACTGGGAAAGGTAGAGCGGGGAGGCCAGCCCAAGCGCAGAGCTCTGTTACACACGGAGAACAGAACCTAGTGTCAGGTCTCCCCACCTGTCTACTGAGCTGGGCCTGCCACAGAACACAGAGCAGCTCCCAGGTGGGGATGCAGGGCGGGGTGAAGACATGAGGCCAGTCCACTCTCTTCCACCATGGACTGAGCACTGCCTGGAGCACCTCTGGGGCCAGGAACATGTAGCCAAGCTCAGGCCAGTTCTCTTTCCACCGACCCTCAGGCATGCCAGTGGCCGCATGACCTCCACGCCAGGTTGTGGACTCGGGGACACTCACTCCAGGGGCTGGGGAATATTCTAGCTGGAGCCAGGCAGCTGCTGGGTGGCAGGGCTGAGCCAAGTTTTTATCCCGGGCACCTCAGGAGATACAGGAGGCTACACGGTGGCAGGCAGGTGTGAACACACCCCAAAGGTGCCACTATAGGACTATTCCCTCGACCCCCACTGCTTTCACACAATTCCTGCCAGCATTTTAAGGTGTGTGTGGGGGGGATGTGTGTGTGTGTGTGTGTGTGTGCATGTGCGCGCGCGTGTGTGAACCATCCCATTGGTATACTGATGACTCTTGCGAACAGTGCTCAAGGAGAGGAGCCACTAGCACCTGCCCCTTATCTGTCATCTGCAGACAGTGTAGCAAGAAGGAGACAGCTTCCTACCCCTGCTGGGACATGCCGAAGAGGTGGGTCTGGTTTGGAAGTAGAACAGAAAGCCCTGTAGCTCCAGTTGCCCCCAAGTGCCCAGAAACCCGGGTGTCTGAGCCTCACCTGGCAGCATGAGAGCAGTTACCTACAGGTGTGTTCTGTGGGGCACTGTGAGCACAGAAAGACCTGTCATTGCAGGGGATGGGTGTGCAAGAGACTCTGGGTGGTGAGAGGGCGCGGCCCGAGCTCCAGGCTCCAGCCCCTGCCTCGCCTGCTGGTCGCATTGTTTCTTGAGTTCCTTCAGTTGAATGTCTGCTGAGCAAGTTCTTCCATTCTGGTTTTCTCACTCTCGGCTGTGCACATTTCATTGTAGCATTCAACTTGGTCTCCTCGTGCTGCCCTTTGTAACCTTCTTTCAGTTCTTTGACTTCGTCATTTCTTCCGTTCGCCTGAGCGACTCTCAGATCAAGAGCAAGTTTCAGAGTCTCCTCTGACGTCCACTTTGATCTTTTCTTTCTGTCCTGTTTTTTAGTGAGTTTTTGCTTGCTTCACGTTCTCCCATTGCTCGCCAGGTCTTCTCAAATCTGTTTTGAGATGTTCTCAAAATTCAGGTGGGAGGGACTTCAGGTGGTACTTCGGCTCTCCTGGACTTGTTTTCAGTTCTTCAGCTTTAACCCAAACTTACAAATGAGCACCTGATGGTCTGTTCCACAGTCAGCCCCTGGTCTGGTTTGAGTTGCTGATACTGAACTTCTCTCTTGCTTTCCCACAGATGTGGTCAATTTGATTTGGAGAAGTCCATGTGTACAGTAACCTTTCGTGTTGTTGCAAAAAGGTATTTGCAAAAACAAAAATTTTTTTTAAATTTTTTTTTTTTAAGGCATCACTGCCCTCAGGTGGTGGGAGTAGGAGGCCCAGCCTTTGCTCCTGGGAGCCGGAATTGAACCTCCGTCCCAGTGGGCCGCAGTCCTGTGCACAACCACTACGCCACCGGGGCTCAGCCCACAAAATTTTTTTTAAAGGTATTTGCTATGAAAAAGTCGTTGAGTCTGTAAAATTCTCTCTTGGGATCTCCAACTTCATTCTAGCACCAAAGCAATATTTTCCAGCTACTGCTCCTCCTCTCCGTCTCCAAATTCTACATTCCAATGACCAGTAATTATCAATGCATCTTGATTGTGTGTTTGATTAATTTCAGACTGAAAATGTTGGTAGAATTTTCCAATCACCTCATCACTAGCTTTAGTACATAAATTTGAATAATAATTGTATCGAGTGGGTTTCCTTAGAGTTAGTTGGACAGATATAATCCAATCAAAAATAAAATTGTACTTAAAATGTTTTCAGGATGATTATGGCAACAAATGTACAAATGTGCTTGGCATATAATGGATACATGTATGGCTTGTGATAAGAGTTATATGAGCCCCCGATAAAATGATTTTTTAAAAATTGTACTTAAGGATAGAACTTGTAATACCCTTTCTGACAATAAATGCAATACCATTCCTCTTTGTTGTATCATGCCCAACATAAACCATATATATATGTATTTTTTTTAACCATATGACTTTCTGGTTCAAAATGGTTAATGCCATTTCATTTCAGGTCAATAAGCCTTGGCGTATGGATGTCAATGTGTTTTATTTCATTTTTGATGACTTCCAATTTTCCTAGATTCATGCTCCGTATAATCCAAGTTCCAACTATTCATCGCTAATTCAAACTGTTTCTTCTTATTTTGAGTCCTGTCTCATCAGCATATGCAGGTTCCACAATGCTTCGCTCCCTCATGATGGTTGACTCCACTTGGATACAGCACTTCGTCCTCTGTCATATTTTCAGTGCCTTCTCCCCTCAGGGCTCCTCTTCTGCAGTGTTCTCCTTCTAGTCACTAGATTTCAGTAACAGATGCTCTCCATAGAGTTTTCAGGGGCTAATTCCTCTGAAGGAGACAGCCTGCTTCCTCATAATCTGTTAGTTGCGAAGCTCTGCGAAATCTGGTCCCTTTGGTTGACTCTGAAGGCACTGGAAATACCAGTTACCTGGGCTTCGGCCTCCCAGCAACCCACAAGCCAGTGCAGTACAGCCACCTCTCAGATGAGTGGAGGCTGCTTGGGGTTCGCTCTGACGCGGGGGGTGGGGGGGTGGGGGGAGGGGGCCAGTAGGCTTCCAGCAGTCCCAGAAGCCGCTGCCCGAAATTCCTCTATCTCTTGAATTTGCCCTCAAACTCAGCAACACCGTGTGGCCCATGTCCTGCGCCAGTTCAGTTCTTCCAGACTCTTGACACAGAGGAGGGTGTGCCATGGGGGTGCCGTCCGACTGTTTCCCGGTGGGCGGGGGGGGGGGGGGGGGGGGGGGGGGGGGTTCTCAGTGAATCCCTCAAGCAATCCTTCTCTGCTCCGTGCTGCCCTGAGG